>PYHW01010689.1:753137-787787 GCA_013186435.1 Turdus rufiventris
AAAGGTAATTTGAAAAAAACTCTTAAGCTCCTTGACTGAACAATATTTCCTGTCTATTTCTGTATGTTAACTTCTAAGAGTAACTTTCAGGCTTGCCTAAAAAATAATCAATTACAAGTGGTTTTGGCAATGTAGGATAAAATAATGAGTATTATTTCATCTGCTTGAGGTGGCAAATTTTTATTTAGGTTTGGGTGGTTTTTTGTTTTGTTTTGTTTGTTGGGTTTGGGGATTTTTTAAGCTGAGTATGGAGGGTTCAAACACAATGTTTCAAAGGCTAAGATAGTGTAACTCTAAACATAGGAATACTTTTGTGGAAATCTACAGATATTCTAATTTTTTCTTTCTTTCTTTTTCTTTCATTTTTTTTTCTTCTGAAAATATAGACAAATCTGATTCCTTTCATGTAGGATTAGAGATCATGGTATAATTTCACTCATCATTTGAAATACTCCAGTGTTCTGATAATGTGATCATGGTATAATTTCACTCATCATTTGAAATACTCCAGTGTTCTGATAACATGGGTACTTCTCATCAGAATTTAGTTATGCAAAACAATGTGTCTCATCTGAAATATATCACTTCCACCAGCCCAGTGGGCCTGGTACTAAGGCAGAATACAAATTCAATTCTGAGTAAGAGGCTCCTCTTTTGGCTCTCCTGCTAACATCCACAGAATCATAAATATACATAACTTCATGTAAAGTACAAAAGAGGAGTTCAACAACTGGGAAAGAAATACTTCCTTTTTCTCTTGATAAGTGTATAAAACTTTACAATCGAAACCAAGTGCAGCCTAACCATGCAGCTTGTTTGCAAAGAAATTCCTGTTGTCAGTGCAACACACTTTTTGCCACATCAGAGGAATTCTTGGCTCTCTATTCAACATCATGTTGAGGAATGAAAAGAACTTAGCATCCACATTTGAAGCAGGAAGAAAGTTGTATGAAATACAAGACATTTCTTACTGTGCATATACAACAAATTAAATGCTGAAAAATATTTACTCCTTAATACTGTTTTTAACCATCTCTGTGAATGTTGACTTTACCAGAACTAATCTTTTAGCATCTACAAAACAAATAATTCTTTTGATCAGGATGTAGCTTATTAGAACAAGAATAAGGCAGAGAGTTTAGAAACTTTTTTCAAACTGCTGAGAGTCCTGGGTTATTTTAGCCCGAAAACTCTGCTCTACCACCTTTCTCACTCTCATTTGACAGCATCTAAACAATTTCCTCAAGCTAATAAATGGTGAATTTATATGTCAGTCTTCACCTTGATCCATCTCTCAGTGCAGTAACTGCTGCTCTTGCAGGGGCTTGCTGGGTTGTTGTGGTTTCCTCTATCCTACTGTGGGGTTTATGTATTTAAACATGCTGGTTTCTTCTATTACTGAATTCTCTCATTGGGACAATATTATTGTACAGGAGTGTTGATTTAAAGGGAAGCTTTTCCGAACAGAAAAAAATCAGTCAGTATTCAACAGAAGGTAGAACAAAATATTCAACACTTTGTAGTAAATTACATGCAATACTCTGATATTCTATCCAGCCTAGAAATCCTAAGTGGAATCCATGAATTATAGATCACCAACAAAGAGGTTAACAGCTGGAAAAAAAATCATACTTGCAATCAGTAGATTCTGAATCATCACCCTTTTTTTGTTAGTCTGAAGCAGGCAAAAACTCCAGTGCCTGTGTTTCTTCAGTCTTTAAAGTATATGCATTGTGATAACAAAAGCTGAGACAATGTCCTCAGGACTTCACTTATTTCAGAACTCAAGATCAGTGGTAGTAAGCCAATAACAGTATTTTTCTTTTCCCATGTTGTTTGTCATGTGATCAGTGTTTTTTCTGAGGCTCTATGTTGTTTTTTGCTGAAAATGAAATGGTGAATTTTGTCCTGAGTTTTTGCATGTTGTTTGTCACCCTAAGATCTAACTCAGTTCATCAATATTTACATCAACTATATGAAGAGCTGTTATTTAATCACAATTCTTTATGCACTAAGAAATTAGCGTCTGAAGTTTTCACTACATTTTCAATGCCCAACCTGGGGTGTCTATGGCCTGAGGCTTTAGTCAGTATGTGCTCCACGTTGTCTGTACTTCATTATAGTCCCACACAACTCATCAGCCCCTCTTTTGCAGCAATTTGGTGCTGTCTGAGGGATAACCGCCCCCCCCAATTTTTTAAAAGATTTATCATGGCCGATTTCCATCCAGATTCAGGCGTGTATACAGATACATGCAGAGGATATTTATTTTTGGCATGGCTCTGATAAGGACAATTCCAAGACTGAAATTCAAGATGACTCTTCAAATCATGGATGACAAAGTTTTTCAAAAAAGATCCACTGCTACTGCTACCCCCCCCATCCTCCCAAAGAAACAATTAAAACAAAATCTAACAAAAAAAACCACAAACAAACAAACAAACAAAACCCCAAAACAAACAAAACCCCAAAGCAAACAAACAACCAACATGCTATTCATCTGCTAACCATGGCATCCATCTGAATCTCATCCCTATGGAAAATTGACATACCTCATTCTCTTTTCATCCATTCATGTTTTGCTTTTACAAGCTGCCCTGGCAGACCACTGTTGGTACAGCTAAGGAGGCAAAGAGGCATCAAATTGCTGAACAGAAGTAAGTAATTAGACTTCAGGTGACAGAGGATATGTAGTGTAAAACAGATCATTGTTTTTGCTTATAAATATAAATTATGTATTTTCCCTGAAGCTTCAAAAGCAATAACATTAAATCCTCAGCTGCCAGGACTGATAAGTAAGGAGTTATATTAGGACAGAAAAACAAAAATAAGAACCAAATACTGGCAGAAGATAAAGAAGAGAGACTGAAGATGTAGCTGGAAGAGGGGATGGAAAAATATTTTTAATAGACTTTCCAGAAGAAAAAAGCATAGGAACTCCTTGCTCAGCTGAAGAACTGACTAACACAAAAGAAGAAAAAGCTGAGCCAAGTGTTACACAGTTTTAGTAAATGCACAGTAAAGACTGCTCTTGTCCATTAGCTCTCTTTTACCTGTTTAAGTTATACTTCATACTGCCCGTTTCAAACCAACTGAAGTCAGCAAACCATTTAAGCATGTGCTTAGGTTAATTTTTATTCCTCATTTAATAAAGATTACACAAGATTGAATAAATATTATGCAACATATTTCTATTTCACATACTTAAGTGTAGTTCTTAACTTCTTGGTTTAACAGGGATATTTCAGGGTTATAATGTAGAGAAATGTAGATAGTCAATTCTTGGCCTTATTGTAGTAGTAAGTTTTTCACACTCCAAATCTTTATTTTAAATGGAAACTTTGTAAGAAGCTACATTAAAGCCATAAACTAAAATGAAATTAAATTTAAAATTATGTGTAAAAAGAAATACTAAAACATGGAAAAATGCTCAAGTATTTTAATAATTCAAAAACCTCATGGAGGCTGCAGCATAATTTTCAGCCAAAATATTTCTAAAACTGGCAGCCCAGAAGAACCCTGGAACACCCATGTGGAAACATGTTTTCAATTTTGGAGTAAATAGTTTTTCCTCATACACAGAAGTATTTTCTTTAAATAGCATAAGATGGCTCAAAATAGTGAGGAAGCTAAGCATTTTTGTTGTGCAGTTAGACATAAATTATATGTAGTTAGAATCAAAGTTATTTCTAAGCTGCATCTGAAAAGTCTAGAAAAATAAACATTTCAGCAAGCAAAGCTTTTAAAGTGAGGTCTCTCTTAATGCAGTCGTTAGTAGGTTAGTTTTCCAAGTACCTTTCATCTGATCATATGTTTGGGCACCCAGAGGTGTGAACCTGCTGAGAGGGACCTTGAGATGCCATGATTACACACTCACAGACAATAAAACGTGGAAATTTGTCAGTGTTCTGTGCTTCTAGCAATGTCACAGGGAGCAAAGCCTCAGAGCATGATAAAGGAGGTTTTTCTTGAAGTACAAGAGGATCTGTAGAAGAATTGTTATTTTAGTTGAAAGTTATAAACTGTTCCTAATCTCTGTTGTTCTGCTGTTAATGTAGCTAACATTTGGAGTGACTTTCCACACTTTGTGTATATACTGGGGTTGAGGAGGACAAATTAGAAGTCTTAAAGACAAAAGGTTTTTTTTCCAAAAATAAAATCCAGCATCAGAATAAGCAAAGCTACTGAGTCAGCCAGTCTGTTCTTTGGTTTTTTAGCTTGAAACACATAAAAGATAAGCACCTATTTCAGTCACTTTTCCTGTCATTAACCTTTTGTACTCTGCACCTCTTGGGTCTGAAAAACTTCTCACAGCCTGAATATTAGCATTCTCCATCCCTGCAATGGGCAGAGCCAATCAGTAGATAACATCTACCTTATCACCCAGCAGTAATATCAGACACTGAATCTTATTTTTCACCTTTCAAATGATCTGATTTCTATACCACGCTTTTCCTAGAAGTGAAATGATACATTTCTAATTCTGTATGTTTTTTCTGCTCAGTTACATATAAGATGCTATGTTGGCTTACATGATAAGAATATTTAATCACAAGCTTCCCAACTACATGCTAGAAAACATTAAGAAAAAGCTAATAGTAGTAATTAAGAGTATGAAAACATGTACCTGAAGTATGGTGAAAAGATTGCCTGCAGAGAAAATAATGCATAAAATTTTTGTAATAAAATAGGAGGAAAATAATGAATAGTGTGAAAAAAAGGCATACCGTGAGTTTCTTTTCTAGCAAAAGAAAATGGCATATTCAGCTGAAGTTAAAGTTGTCAGATTGGAAATCAATGACAGCTGATTTTGTATAGTACATAATTATTCACCAGCACTGTTAGTCACAGGAAGTTCCAAGAGCTGGACACTGGAAAGAGGAGAGGATTTGAGAGCTGGCTGTTGGAGGATGTAGGAGGTCTAAGCCTCCTGGAGACTAGTCCAGGGTCAGCTATCAGGAATACCCATTTGCATCTGCAAAGCTGCCCAGTATTGACCAGAGCTGGGCAGACAGAGCAGTGGCAGTCGTGCTTCTGCTGGGCTGTGGCCATCAGCAGGTTCAACAGTAGATTTCACCACAGCAGTAGAAAATGCAAAGTTAAAATAGTTTTCTCCCATGATATTTTGTGTAAACACGGGCCAACAAGAAAAATGTGCTGTTGATCATAATGATTGCATTCTGCTTTGTCATAAAAATATTAAACCATCCTTTTCATCTACTGTTTCTTTATATACTTATGTTGAGTTATACTTTTAATGTTACTTCTTTTTTTAACATTTTCAGTTTCATAATGCTTTACTACCATGAAAGTGCTATAATTGCTGCTGAAAATAAACCCATATTTACCTCTTAGTGTTGCTTTCATTTATGATCTCTATACCTGCCTCTAACATTCAGAATCTCTTCATGGAATGAATTAGCAATATAATTGTAAAAACCGAAAGCTGCTCTGGAGCTTTTCAGAGGAGATCACATTTACTTTACAGTTGCTTGTTAATTGCTTTAGTGCCTAAGGATGTACAACATATGTCCTGCAAAGAGACACCCATATGGTTGTACAGTGTATGTCCTGGCACTCTGTTGCCACAGACTAAAAAACAGACTTCTGTTTAAAATGCATGGCCCATTGCATGATTGAAGGTGTGACATATAAAGGATTATAACTGTCAACATTGAAGCCCTACACCTGTCACAGTGCTGTGTTAGGAGGATATGTATGTTGTTTGCCTGAGAAGGGGAAAGAAGATTGCCTTCAGTGAAGAAACAATTAAAAGATACCTTAGAATTTCATACAGGAGAGATTTTGCTTCTTAACTGCCTGATTTATTTCTGTCAGTATAACTCAGCTGTAGCTCAATTTTGATTCAAAAGCTGTGAAGTTAAAGAAATTAGTAGAGGAAAAAAAATTGGCATTAATTGGCCTCATGGAGCCACATTTCAAAAGGTCATTAAGACTTTTAAGCAGCAGAGAGGTGATTAAGGATGTTTCTTACAAGTAGCTACATTTACAGAGGCCTGAACACTTTGAATAGCTTCATTTTTAGGCTTGCACTTTTCTGGTATCATGGGCATACTAGAATATTTGAAAAAATGCAAGAATATGCATGACCCTCAGGAACTCTAAAAGTCACTGTGGATGGCTCTCTTGAACCAAGGCAAACCTCTTCCAACAAAGTAATTGCCCTCTAGCACTTGCATTATATGTGAGTGCAGTGTATATTCATTCCCCTTAGCTTCAGCTTTCTCAGTGAAATACTTGGGTAAGAAACTAGTCTAAGGAAAAGATTAGTCTCACCTAACTAGCTATTTAAGGTATAGTTTTACTAGAGCCTGAACTAATCATCTTGGCCTCCATTGCACAACAGTAGAGAGCTGAGCTTTTCTGTAGTGCGTCTTAGAGATCTTCCCAGAGTGCAAGGAATCATCCTGTGGAAAGGCTCAGCTCTTTTCATTGACTGACTAGATACCTAAGTAAGGGATTTCTTTCATCTCATTTCAGACAGCAAATTTACAACACTGATGCTTCTTAAATAGTTAACAAAAAGTGAAATACATGACTTCACAGTGAGTCATCTTATCTGAAACCTGAGTCATGTTTCAGTGATGCCTTTCTTTCTTCATTGACTACAGGGGAATCGTAGGAGTACTCCTACACTGAAATAATCTCCTACCTCAAGTGTCTAATTTAAATGGTTAGATTATGTCAGATTAATTAAGGTTTATGTGACATTTGACAGCAACCTGAGTACTTTGCTGGAGTACCTCCTTCTCCTGGGTACAGTTCTACATTGTGATCCTTTCTGGAGTTTTGTTCATGAAGAGAACAAGAGTGACAGAATTAATTTCTCCTGCTTAGTTTTCCCCATTTTATGAGGTAGCTTATAACTGTAACAAATTAATCCTATTACTTTCCTATTAATATGAATTGGGGCTGTATAGCTAAAAATCATAAATCACATAACAAAAGCTAAGGGTGAAATAGTTAGGAAAGTAATTTCCAAATTCTCCTGTTGATCCAGAAAAATAGGTGACTTTTTGCCTATTGTACTTTTGGTTGTGGTAATTTACTAATTGAAGAGCTGGAGCACATTTTATTTAAAAAGGTTCCTTGTAATAGGTTATTTCAAAATGCTATGAATAAAATTTAATTACTCAAAAACATTTTAATGTACAGTTTCCAGAATTTTTTATGATAACAAGTCTGATAAAATTCAGAGAACTATATCAGAAGAAACAAGTGAAATAAGAGTCACTTAAGAGAGCCATAAATTAAATTATCAGCTAGTTGTCTTCTAATGGTATTTTGCAGTCTTTCTATATAAATGTTTATTAGAATAAAACAATTAGAATATGCTTATCAGAATAAATAAACTCTTCAGCCTTTTTCAGAGGGTCCACATCAAAATGCATTTCTTTTTTTTTAAATATGCTTATAATTAATCATAGGTTATACAAATGTTTTAATAGCTACACACAGAGTAATAACATGGTCACTATGCTATTTTTGTCTTAGAATTTTTCCTCTTTCACACTTATAGCAGACAAAAGAACATTTCTTTGTTGCTTATTGCTTATACAGAGGACCTCTCTTCATTTCCTCAGTTACATATAAAAGCATTATTTTCCCTTCAGGAAGCTTCCTTTTTTCTTCTAGGTGCAGTCATTTGCAGATGTAATATCTTCTTGTTAAGGATTTTTTTTTGTTATTTTTCACTTCATGTGTTTTGTGAAGCCTTTCCAAGATGATGCCACTAAAATAAATTATTTAGCAGAACTCATAGGAACTCATACCAAGAACATTCACTTGAAAATGCTCAGAGAAAGCTTCTCGTACGAACAGATTATTCCATCACTGCGTTACTGAATTCTTGCACTTCACTCTGAGCCATATGGTAATACCTACTGCTAGACATAAGGTTTCTAGGAATCTCATCTATCTCAGTAAGGATGCTAGAAGCACATGGGGTTCAATGTTTGTTGGTTCAACATTTAGCTGGTGCAAAGCAAACTATCCTCATGGCATTCCTGTTGGGCAAGCTGTTGTTACCAAAGAACCTTTGCTGGGCATTGAGCTTAAATGGTTGGGAAACCCATCTCCTTCCTTCCATCCCAATGGCCACCTGCACAAAGAATTTGGAAAAAAAGAGATAGGTGACTTAAAGTATTGCACTCATATATTTTTTCAAAACATATTTTATTTATAATCACTTCCTGTCAAATGCAACTTAATCAAATTTACAAAGCAAGGTTGCTTTGATCCTTATGATTAAGTTGTAATATCAGCTTTAAAGCCTCAAGATTCGACATTTGTGATTATTTCTGTTTCAGCAGGAAAACAGATTTCCAGTCCATCAGCTGTGAAAGCCCTGGCACTATTGCAAACTAACATTTTTGGCAAGGTTCACCCTAAAGAGCAAAGCAGGGTTTCACAACTGCTGGCTCTGAGGAAAGCCAGCAGTAAACAAAACAAACTTCACTCATTAATATTCATCTTTAAAGATTTTAAATAAAAAAACCCCAGTGAAACACAGATATGACAAAATTTCACACATGGCAATGGCTAATTATCTATATATATGCACTCAGAATGGCAATTTTACCTTGAAGGATGCAAATAGGAGGCCAGTTTGCTTGAGAAAAAAAATATTATCTAATACAGGTCAGAAATTTAGTTTCAAAACTGGTCATGAGTATTATTTAGTTTCAAAACTGGTCATGAGTATTTTTTGGGAGAAAAATACTGCATAAATATTACTGCAGAGCAAGAGAAACATAGAAGGGGAACTTTTTTCCCATTCTTTTTTTTTCAGACAAAGTTATTTTGACTGACTTAAAGCAAATACACACACATATAAACATCTCCATGTATATATATATATATATATATATATATATATATATATATATATATATATGTATGTATTATTGCAGTCAACTGGCTAAATGAAAAAAGTTAGGACATAAATGTCACCCACAATGTTTTTCATGCTATTTTTCTTCTTTACTTTTTATTTATCAAACCCTAGATATCTTGGACTATCTGTACTTTATTCTTATTTTTCTAAAGTTAACTGTTTAAGTTATTATCTTTGGGATGTTTTTAATAGATTACAATCTACTACTTAAGTTCAAATTCACTGTTAGCCTTAATTAAATGCTAGATTTGAATGAAAAAGGATGTAAAACTATACATGATGCTTGTTGAAACTTAAATTAACTCATAGGGAAAAATATATTGCTCTCAATGAAGCATATTAAAACCGTGTAAGTTTGCACCATTAGTCTGTGATTTGCTTTTACATATAATGAATAACACTCTTTACTGTAATTTTGAGCTCTATAAAGCTGTAATCTCCACACAATATTTTCTTCTAGAGCACAAGAAAGCATGGGAAATAATCAACGGAGACTGGATTTTTATAAGGGCTTACATTCCTGAAATCAGATTTATTGACTTTAAAATTGGTATATATATTTTAAGAAAAGGTATTTGGAATGATTTATTAAAAAGTGTAGAATTGAATTTTTGAAGAATTAGCAGCAAGAAATTTTGTGATAGGAGGGAAAAAAATAGTAATTTTATAGAACAAGGCATAAAGTTGAAGATGATGTATTTGTGATTTTGAACAAGTTTTAGTTCATAAGCATGCCTGGATGTGACTTTAATTAAGTAACCTATATAAACTAATGGAACTACCTCTCCTCCTTTAAATTATGCAGGTGCTTAATCTGCACACAATCTCCTAGGAATGGGAAATGTTTTAGTTGTGAAACAAAGTTAGATCCCTGCCTTATTTATATCTTGAGACACAGCCTTAAGTAATTCATGGTAGCCCTCATGATGCTTTGGTGAAAATATGCTAAAGCCTGCTAATATTTACTGTATCGCTGTAACTATATTTTTATTTATGTATTTGCATATTTCAGTTTATGGTTTCACAACTTTTCACAACAATATAAAGATTTTATATTCATTTAATCTTTTCATTCTGAGTTGGTTTGTTGGGGTTTATTTTCCCGGGAAATCAAATATAATTTTTAGCAAGTTTATCTCAGATTGTGAGCTTGCAAAATAAACAATGCCAAAATATATTGTTCCATTTTCTGCAAAGAATTGACTTCATAAAGTCACCTAACAGTGGATTATACCTCTGGAAATTGTCTAGTCGCTCTGCTCAAGAATGGTCACCTAGAGCAGTCATCACGGGGATAGGCCCAGTCAGGTTTTTAATGTCTCCACAGCCTTTCTGGGCAACTTGCTCCAGTATTTGATCATCATTACAGTGAGAAAAGGTATTTTCCTCCATTTAAACAAATTGTTTTGTGCTGCACTTTGTGCCCATTGTCTCCTGTCCATTCACTGAGTATTTGGCCCCATACTCTGTTTTCATCCTGTGGTGTATTTATACACACTGCTAAGGTTCCCTGAGCTTATTCTCCTCTACACTGTAGAGATTTAGCCCTCTCATCCTCTCCTTTTATGATACATGTTCCAAGCTCATTTCCATGGGTCTTCTCTGGACGTAGTCCATTATGTCCACATCTCTCCAGTCTCAAGGAGCACAGCAGGGGCACAGCTCTCCAGATGTGGTTAAAGTGGAAGGGTCTCCCTTACCCAGCTGTCAGCCCTCTTTCTTGTGGACTCCAAGATGCTGTTAGACCCCTCTTGAAAAAAGACACTGCCACTGTTGGGTCATGATGACTTCCTGCCCTCCAGAACCCCCAGATCTGTTTCTGCAAAGCTGCTTTTGGCCAACTGATCCCCAGCATGTAGTGGGGAAGACCTGAATTACTTATGTTCTGGGAACTGCATGTGTTCTGGGGAATGCTCCAGCAGTTCTCAGGGTGGTTAAAGGTGCTCATGAGGACTTGTGAATGGTGATGCCTCCTCCAGGTGTCTGAAGAAAGCCTCATCTGCTTCTTCCTGCTAAGGAAGCTGGTAGCAGACAACTTTCAGTGACTATTCTGCTGGCTAATTCTGGTCACACTTCCACAAGCAAAACCTAATGCCTCTCAGTTGCTTGCTCATGTGAAGGGTGTATATGAGTGTAAAGGCATGTCAGGTTGCCTCCATTCCTTCCAATTTCCTGAGAAATATGCAGAAATATTTCCTTTGGGTGCAACACTTGGGATGGGCCCACATTTAAGGGTTGGTTTTTCCTTCTTTTGTCCACACTTGTACCCTTTGATAGCCAGCCCTGTTCACCACTTTCTTACTGAACAGGGCATCATCACATCTCTCTCTTTCATTCCCAATTTAAAACTCTTTTCACCAGATAAGCCAGCCTATTGGCAGACACTTTCACCTCACTTGTCAGATAGATTCCTTCTCTTTAAAGCAGCCTTTGGTTTCCTAAGTGCAAAAATTAAGTCCCTGATGTCAACATGAGTTGCACTTTTCTATAGTTACAGATCTACAGGCAAGGTAGGGGCCTCACAGAAGATCCAATCTGTTAAACATCTAGGCTAATTAATAATAACCAGCCACCAACACCCTTCCATAAACTTATGGAACTGGAACTCACACCAGAAGAAATAGTTACAGTTTCTGTTATCTGTGCAATTGGTTCTCAGCTCTAACACCAGTGCTATAAGACTATATTCATTTAATGAGTCAAACACTGAAGCAAATGAGTGGAAGATTGCATATGTGGAAGCAAAAATGCAAATCAGGTTCTTAGCTACAAGTAGCTCCTCTTTCCAAAGTACATTATAATTTTAAAGAGCTCTGCAATTTTATCACTAATGCACATTATTTTGCCCCTCCCAATCCATAGAAGTGTGAATAGGAAGGAAAATTCTAGATAGTACCCATAATAATTAACATCTCTTTTTTAAAAGGTGTAATCAGAAAGCATGTGTATCCAAGCACAGTCCATAAACATTGCATTGAATAGAGTTTTATTTTGACACTATTGACCATTCTCTTCTCATATACTTCGTGAAGGGCCTTCAAATTGCAATGCACAGCAATGAATTGTTAGTGAGCTATTGTTTGATCCACAGTCCTATTTCCTTTTGAATTCTAAAAGTCTAAAGCACATAATCTCATCCAGGTACAACATGCAAGGGTTTTGTTTTTTTTTTTTTTCTTCTTTTAATTTCTCACAGGCATAGGCATTAATGAATCTAAAAATTTTGGAAGTACCTTCACAAGAATTACTTTTTAATTAAAAATAAAATAATACACCTACATTTTAATTAAGAAATTCTGTTGTACTTGTAATAAAGAAGTCATGTCCTTCAGATGTAAACATTCCATCAAAAGTCACAGCCATATTCTAAAAGATTTATTGAAATTACTTTGGGTTTCCCTGTAATGTAAATAGAAGACAGTCATATTAAATTTTCAGGAATTATCTTTTCAAAGATTAACTCAAGTCTCTTTCTGTCTACTAATCTCACACCACTCTGTATATCAAAACAAAGGTTCCTGCTAAGGGGAAATATAGAACAAGAATCAGTATTAATCCATTGCTATTTCTTATGGTTGAAATTTTTCTTTGGTGAAGCAGAATATTATTCATGGTAATAAGCAAATGTAGATCTTTGTGGAACAACAGATTTTCTTCTTGTGATCACTAGACAGAGAAACAAAAGTGGATTATTCAGTTGTGTTTATTCAGTAACACTACATGTGCATGACAGTCTTTCGTGTAGTTTACACTATATTCTGTCTCGTGCTTTTATACAGTTTTGGCTGTGGAGGTCTTAATTGCAAATTTGAATTTATTATCAAAGAAAATATTTTCCACACTGTAAAAGCAGCCAGGTAAAAGAAAGGGAATTTGCATTAAGCGAGTAAATGCTCTATCATCCAGAGAACATAATAAATCTGTCACAAGGGGAAAATTTACCAAGTAAAATAGTTAAAGAATGTTTGTTTCTCCAGTGCTCTGAAGACTTGAGATAAGTAATTAGCTCAAAATTGAAAACATAAAGGAGTAGGAAATCAAAAAACTAAAAAAAAAGAGTTTTCTTGAGATTGAGGGCCTAACTCAGTAATCACACAGAAAAATACTTTATATTTCACTACATGTAGGAATCATACTGTGAATAAAGTACTCCCTTCCTCACCTTATACAAAATTTATGGATAATCACTGAACAAATTGGGGGAAATTACTTATGGTCTAGGGAACAGTAGTTTCCCTCAGCTAAATGTGAATCCTGCTGCATGGAAAAGAGCAGCATAAAAGTTATCAGTCTGAGGGAATTGCACTGCTTTCATATTATGTATGAATAATGTATACATAACTGTGATACAGTAGAAGCTACTAAAATCTATTCAGTGTTTAGGCAAACTATCAATCTAAGCCAAATCTTAAGAAAATTGCATAAAACAATCAAACAACTGTACCAGAACATATGATATTGTGGACTTGCAACAAAGGCCTATATGACCAATTATCCAAAAGTAAACCTAGTAAACAGCAATTCCCATCTAAAACTTCCCAAGTACTTTGTAATCATTTACATAACATACATATCTAATACAAACCCTTTGAACATAGCATTAATCCAAAGTTTTATTTTTAGGAATAGGTCTCAGGACAACTAAAGCCATACATTGAAATTTTGTTGTACTTTGAAGAGATTTTTAAGAAACAACATTATAATTCCCTATATATGCATACATTGTTCAAACTTGAATTTAAGTAATTTTTTAGGGCAGCAGAGAAAATGCTACTCCCGGAAATGGATAAATAGCTTAACAGTGTGAAATGCACTGAGTTACAAGTGAAAATTAGCACTCGAGAAGGTCTTGTCTAAGTGTCAAGGCTTTCACAGGTAATAGTGAAGGAAGATGAACAAAGAATCCAGTCCAACTTTTCCAGACTGGCTTGATTTGCTGGAGGTACCAGCTAAGGAAATTTTATGTTTTTAATGAAAATTTAAGGTATTTTACAAGGAAGCAGGAAGCCCAAATAAGTACTAAACTGCATAATACAATTTTAAGCTTATGGCTTACCTTATGTATGGCATAACTTATGCAAGTCCTCAGTGGAAAGGTACCTAGACCAAATGGTAAACCATTTCTCTCAAAGACATATTTCCAGCTGAGACAGACAGAGTAAAACTGAGAAACACACAAGCTGAAGATGTTCTTTCCAGGTACGTCTGAATCTTAAAGAGCACTGAGTAATTTAAAGAGATTGGTCAAGTCAGGGAGCAAAGGAGCATATAATTGTGGAAGATGTTACTTTCCAGCTGAAAGAGAAGATAATAAAATATCTTTGGCAATAATACATCCTTGGCTAGATAAGAAATAATTTAATTAAAATGAATACCTAAAATGAATAATGAACCAACCACAACAAAACACAAACCAACAAAAAGTCTCTAACCACCCCCCTACAATCCACAAACAAATAATAACACATCTGCAAAAAATATTTAAAATCATTAAAGGCAAACCAACAATAATGTTATCGAATGTAATACATATATTAAGTAAAATAATATGAGCACAGATGGACTATCAGCAGGATACATTAGTATTCACACTGGGCCCCATTTTACCAAATATTATCATCAGTTACCTGGATGATCAAATCAATTGCATCCTATGATTTTTTATAATTTAAGGCACCAGTCTACAGAAACATTAGAAGAGCCTCAGTCTACAATTACCCTGAGAAATCTGTGGTTTACACCTATGGAAAGCCCTTGAAGTTTTTAAGGTGCCACATTTAGCATAGCAAATCCCATGTATCTGTGCATGTTTGAGAAGTGACTGACTGAAAAGGAGGTTGCTGAAAAGGGACTGAAGGATAAGGTGATCTCCAGGTTGAATATCATAAAGCAAAGACACAATCTCATTGCAAGTATGGCTAATCACACACTGGGCTATGTTTTAAGTTAAAAACATTCCAAATTTTTTTTAAGGCTTACAGAAAAAATTTTTGTATTCAAGTTGTGAGTGTATAGTCACCAGTCTTTTGTTTTGCCACCTTGTATGATACTAAGCTTTGGAAATTTCTTTACCCAAAGCAATTTTCTATGCTCATTTGTTCTCAGCACAGGGCTAATCCCTCACTTCCATTCAGAGGGCTCTATCCCCCAGAGAGTCATAGAGTACAATATCTGAAAAATTCAACATGCAACTTTTCCCTCCACTTTCTAGGTGGTGTCTTTGAGCATAAAAGATTTTATAAGTGGAATGTGTATCATCCATCACAATAGCTCAAAAACTAAATCAGATCTGGCAAAAATTCAGAAAAACCTAAATATAAGCAATGATAAGTCTCTTGCCTCTTGTACTTGCAAATGAGCATATCTAGACCCTTCAGGTATGGACATGCACAAGTAAGTGTGGATGGTTTATCTGGATTGCAGATTAATTGCTCCATGTATACAGAAATTGCTACAAAAGGACTAACTCCATACAAAACTGTACCATCTCGACTGAGGCTTATCAGCTCGAGTGCAGTGCTGTGCAAACAACCAGAGCCATCTCAGATAGTCTTCACTGGATGTTGAGACTGGAGTTGAGGTCAAGCATAGAGAAGCATTGCCATTTATTCCACAAACTGTTGTCCCAGCTGAGTTCACTAACTGATTGCAAAAAGAGTATCTCTCCTCTTCCCCATCTGTTTCTGATATCAACTATGCAGCAGTGACTAACAGCTGAAAGGCAGTTAGGAACAGATGCAATTTTTTCACCATTAAAATTCAGAATAAGAGCAAGCCAACCCAAGGTGCCAAAAGTCTGGCTCCATGTCCAATGAGTGCTTCAAGATTATAGTTTGGGTTCAAATGCATAAAAATTTACCATGCTCTGGATCAGGCTTAACATACAATGCAGTAAATGTTGTGTATGGATTTAGGGAGCCAGAGGCAGGCTGTAGTGCTGAGCCAAAGCTAATATGATTAATATATAATACCACCAACTGAGTGGGAAGTAAGCAGGTTAGAAATACAATGAACCACATATACAATGGTATATTGCACCACCTTCTCTTTTTGTCCTGCTAGTTGTATCAAAGCTATATTAAGACTATAAGTAGTTCAGAAACTGAATTTATTTTATTTCTTAAGGAAGTTACTGGATTTCCTGTGATATAAGTGGTATCTAAATCTTTATAATTTACATAGGAAAAACAAGAATTCTTCAGCATATTGTGATAGCACCTGTTATTTTTCTGGATATATCAGTTTCAGTGTTGAAGATCATGGCCTTAAACCATCTCTCTTGTCTGGATAAATAAAACCAGCTGGAATACTCTTGTAAAATATCACATCTATTATCATTTGATTATATTATTATGCAAACATTTATGGGAATATCTTATTCTATTTACTTTCTTCTTAATAGTTTTTTTTTTTAATGGAAACCGTGTATACTGAGCCACCTAGCAGTTTAGTACCAAAAAAAGTTCATTTTAACAATGAGAGTTTGATACAGAAAAAATGGGGCCTTTAGACCTGTGTAATTTGAGTTATGGTAGACTAATTTTGTCACTGCCAAATAAAAGTTTCTTTAATATATTTTTTTACAAGCCCAGAGATTTGGACTAGATACTTTTTAATGATCTTTCTATGGGAACTTGTCACACTGCTTCTTTTCCATAAAGACCTTTTACCACTAGATATCCAATCTATATGTACAGAGCAATCTTTAAACTATTGAGTCCTGCTTGAATATTTCTGCTCTATTTTAGTCATATATTTATTACTTTAATTTAGAAAGGTAAATGGCATCTTAAAAAACAATCCCTAAGAAAAAAATAAATGCAAAGTAATTATGCTTCCTCAGAAGAGGTAAGCACAGAGTCCTTCAAGTTCTTTTTTCTTTATCATATAGTTAACGAGTTTGCCATGCAAGAGATGGAGTAAGTCTGAAAGGCTTTTGCCTCCATTTAAAATATTAAGGTTATTATGTTAAGGTTAGTTCCTGTAAGATGCTCCAAGTTATTGTGTGCTAGCAAGCTTTGTAGAGAGAATATAAATATCATTGTTGCTAATTTTGAATAAGAATGCTTCACATAAAGCTATTAAGAGATGCTATGGTTCTTTGAGTTAAAAGTGAACTAGGTGCTCAATAAATGAGAAAGATTAACTGCTTTTGTACATACTATGCTACAATTTATACTACATAGTTGTGCATTTATTCCAATGCTTGGAAAAAAAGCTTTATTTCTTCAGAAGGTTACACAGATTGCAGGTAGTGAAAAGCGATAGACCATTCATACCTTTCATAAAAAGGATTCTAGGTGAGTGAGAAGAAACAAGTGCCAGACTTTTTCCCTTGTTTCAGATTCTTTGATCTGAATAAGTGGTGCAATACTATAAATCAGAGAAGCAAAAGATAGCTGATACCCACACTTGGGAAATGGTGTTTTTTGACTACAGCAATTTTTCCTGAGCTCTCCATAGAGTTTGTATTTGCACCAAATGTCTAGAACACAACACCCTCTTGCTACTGCCCCTGTCATATTAGGCCATTCATATGCACAGATCAGCATCCCTTGGTGGCATATCTGGCCATACATTTGACAAAATACTTGTTTATTATGGACTAAATCCAGCTCTGACTGAAATAAGTGGAAAGACTCATGTGGATTTAAGTAAGAGTTGGTTTAGGCTCCTTCTGAGCACTAAGATTTATGGCATCCTTAACATTTCATTTCCTCAATTTTAAGCATTTGGGTTTTGTAAATGATGTGCTGGATAAATACACTGTTGTCACTTAGCAGACTTAACGGGTGTGTGAAAAGAAGGCTTTTACTTTCAGATAAACTGAGGGATTATGGTCTGTTACTCAGCTGGCATAAACTTGCATGGATCTATGAATCTCAACTGGCTTCCAAATATCTGATCTGTCAGCAAATGGAATTCAAGAGGAAAGTTTATATTTTTTGAAGACATCATGTATGTAGGTGCAGGTCAATTACCTGAGGATATAGTCTGAACAAGAAAAGAGTAGATTACAGGCTTTCTAGATAAGGTGTCTATTATTGTATCCAAAATTTTCCAGTCTAAAGCACAGAAATCACAGAATACACATTACAGAATAATTTTGAGAATCTTATTAAAAGCTAATGTTTATCAGAGAAACAAAAAAGTTTTGAACTTTTGGCTAATACCTGAATGGAATGATTCTTATAGATTGTAACATTTAAATGTTAGGGCATAATTAAAATAGTTTCTGTGTTGTTGCTGTTTTCTTCATTCCAGAAAGACATGTCAGTATTATATACACCAGAATAAAATTGTTGTAATAATTTCTGTTCAAAACTGAAGGGTTTAAAGCCTTGAAGTCTAAAACTTAGTTTTGTAATCCAGGAAGAAAATCTTCATGAAAAAAAGTTTTTATCATAATAGTTTCAAAATCTTTTTGAGATACAGGAGATTAAAATGGTAAAAAAATGCTCACTTTATTACATTTTCTTTTCCTATAAAAGCCTATTTAAAAAGAAAAGTGGACACTGCAGGCAGCTATTCCATCATCAGGACTGGGACCCTTCTGCCTTCCTTGCTAGCTGCGCAAGAGAGGAACTAAAGAAGCTGATCTGACCTATCAGAGTGAAACAAAGTTAGCGGCTTGGCTCAATAGGAAAAGGTTTCCTTGACAGATTGAGTCAACCAGTGCAGGAATATTGTTACCAAAACACTTTCTGAGATTAACTATTTGAATATTGCTTATACAGATTTTTTTTAGAAGTTGTTGTGATTGTACAGTTTATATGTAATTAAAATAACTATGTGCTCTTAAAAGATATTCAGGCAATAACTTTTACTTCACTCCTAATACTTAGCATAAGCTAGTTGCAAAATTTCATCAGCAGTGTATGCACTGTTCAGAATATTTGATCAGCATTTTTCCTTTTTAGCACAATTATTTCTGTGTTTTGTTCTTTCCTTCCTTTTTTAACAGATAGTTTAATAATGACAGAAAACTGTAAATAGCAATTACTATAAGGGATAATATTAAGGGCTTGAGCCTGTTTCCATAGATCTTGGCAGAAGTTTCCTTATGGACTTCAGCATAAGCAGGGATAGCTAGGGTAACCGCATACATTAATTTAATTTTTCATAAGGACACATCCAATGCTCACTGACTTGAGATGAAGCAGCTGCCTAAGCCTTCTCAAGTTGTAGGGAAGAATGGTATCAAAACATTTACATATGGCTTTTCCCCCTCAGTTTTATTACTGGTACAATCTAAGGTAGCAAATTTAGGTGAGCTGAGGCTTGGTATCATTTATCTTTTTCCACTTGAAGAAGGGTGGTACATATTGTAAACTATCTAATCAAATTTAAAGCTGCAGAGGATTTTCTATATGGTGGAGGGAAAATTTAGTCAATTTTGGTGTACACAGAAATGGAAGAAAGGAGTGAATTCAGCTCTTGCATATGATTAACATAGCCATCTGTTTCACCTACCTGCATAATTGTCAGATAATCAATTGCTAATTGCAAGTGTCCAGTTGCTTAACAGCATTGTACCTGCATTTGCCTGCAATTGCAATTCATTGTCCTAAACACTTTAGAGATCTTTAGACCCTGAATTATTTATTTCCATGAGAGAACGGTGAAAGGAAGATGTCAAAGGAAAGCAAGGAATGGAGATACAAGTGAGAAGGGAGGAGGGTAGGGAATACAGATGTGGGTGACTATAAGATGCAGATATGTATGAGATATTCGAGAGAAAGGCTCAATGACATAGGCATTTTTATGACGCTTTAATGGAACAGGGATGTGATAGAGAAGATGACAGGTGGAAAATGGGAAAGGCAAACAAGCTTTTAGCAACAGATGAAGGGTTGAAAGAGGAATTGGGAACTCTGGCACACAGGCTGCAGAACATGCAGTGGATGTGGTCAGTGCTGGTCAGATTATCAAGCAGTTACCACGATGGCTTCTAACAGTAATTCCTTCATTATCCTGAGTTATAGATTTTATTTCTCAAAGCCTCTGGTGAATGGTTTAGCATGATGTAACAATTTATTCCTCTGGTATTATAAGACCAATGACCTTTGTGTCTCCAAAATATGAACTTGAGAGGTGCCATTATCTCAGAAATCTCTTGTAATGATATTCTGATCTGCTCAAAGAAGAATTTTGAAATTTTACTCTTAAAGCAAAAGAAAGTAAAAAGTAGAGAGAATAAAAATGAAATTTAATCTCTGCTTCACTATTTAAATGCATTATTATTTTGGAAAATGTAGTTTAGGAAAGAATAATGCATCTATGATTGTTCTGGTATAATACATTTGTGTATTACAAGAGGTGTAATTTTCTTTATCCTACCTCCTTTCTCTCAGCAATTTACTTGCATGCAAAGAAAAAGTCCATGTTAAGTTCATCAGAAAGATACTGGATGAATATTTAAAGAAAATCCAGGAAGAAAGAGTTATTTTTTATAGACTTTGTAAAAGAACCAACTGATTCAACTGTGCTCGAATATAAAGAAGGAAAAATTTTAGGAGAGCAATAAAAAAATAATCTTAACAGTTTTATCAGATATTCCCATGAAATTTGCATTATTTTGGAGATAATCCATTAAATAGTCTTCTGATTCATAATTTATTTATACCCATTTGTATTGATAATTTTTCCATGGTAAAAGGACTTAAATAATTGTATCATATAAAGAGTCACTTCATTGACCAGCTTAAGCCTAAAACAAGAGCTTGTAGACTCAATAAACTGTGCCAAAAAGTTTAATGGAATCACAGAATTATTAAAGTTGGAAAAGACTTCTGAGTTCAAGTTCAGCTGCCAATCTAGTACCACCACTACAACATGTCCTCAGGTGTCACATTCCCTCATGTGACAATATTCATATGATAGGAACTAGCCCTGCCCTGGAAGCAGTCCAGCATTTGCTGAAATGGAAATAATGATTTCTGTTGCCCATAGCACTTCATATGAGAAAATGAACAGGAGAATTGAATTATAAATATTTACTTAATTTCTTATATTTTCAAAATTTTTTTTTTAGTCACAACTGCTTCAACATGTCTAACACTGCGACGTCTAGCTTCTAGGAACACCTTCCTCAGAGAAACAGAGACACAGTATTTTACCAAGAATCTGTTTCTTAAAGAATCCATTCTTCATTACCAATTTGAAATATATTCTGGTTTCTGATATATGTAGAACGTATAGCATGAATTTGCTGTGTGGAATTAAGTAGTCTCCATTGGATGATGCTGGACATGGAAAACATTGCAAAACATTGTCTAGTTTGATTTTAGTTAACCTTTACAGTATGCTGCACTTGATTTTGTAAAATGAGATGTGATTTCTTACAGCTTGTTTTGGTTTAGGAGCGGAGTCGTTAGTCAAGAAATTTTGATTTGGGTAAATAGAGTTGGCTAAACAAATTTTGCCCCTGTACTCATTCTCACTTCTCTTTGATTTTTTTGCTTTTTTTTGTTTTTGTTTTGTTTTTTTACAGCTTTTGTGAAATCACACTTCAAATAATTTAATAGAAGTCATTATCTACTTAATTTGCTTAAGCTTTAAAGAGTCAGACAGTGACAACAAGCATAATTTCCTCTGATTAACCTGGGCTAATAAAATTTGGAAAGACTAGAAAATACAAATATATATTTCTCATAATCTCTCTTGTTTATATAAAATTTTACAAATATACACATAAATAAAGAAGTGTCAGCTGTTAAAGAAGAGATTTTTGCCACACTGCAACCACAGCAATAATCAGAACTTGTTCTTATATTGTTCTTCACTAAAGGGACCTTGTGTTGGCAATATAATGTGTCAGAAAAATTTTATCTATACCTATGTATCATTCTTCTAAGCATTTGATAAAAATCATTAACAGTAGAACTGAGCCAGTTGCCATAAAAAGAAACTGCAATTGCACCAGAGATATGAATAAATGAGTAAAAACTACTTGCATTCCAGAATGCTTTTATTTCTGCTTTTATGTTAAAGGCAATTTTTAAAAGGATTTTATACCTTAGATCATAGAAAAATAGGAACAAATTGTGAATACCTGTGTGAAAGTAGAGGTCACATAAAGAAGAAAAGATACAAAATTATTTCCAAACTGATGGCTCTCCTACGCAACATCAGTATCTGAGATTTCCAGCTGCATGCAAATATGAATAGCTATCCCATAAATTCGGACAGCATTACCATTTCTGAGTCAGATCAGTCTCTCCAGGGGTAAAAATGGCTCTGAGTTTTGCTATCCTGATTCCAGAAGCCCTGGAACCATTTAATATCCCCAGTATAAACCAGATCAGACTAGAAACCACTGTATGTGCACTTTTAATGCTCTCTGAGGCACATTTTGTTGTCTTGAGTCACTGCAACAAAGCAATCTAACCACAGTGTCTTATATCCATTCTTCCTTTGGATATGTATATATATGGAAAAATTATATTTGGGTCATTTACCCTGAATACATTAATAACCTGCTCAATGAGAAATACTCCATAAAAACAACTGCAATTTTGTATMAGATATCATTAGTATTYATTCCTCCATAATCTATTAATGAGGTGTTCCAATCATGCTTTAATTAGTTCTTGATTTTATAGCTACATCTGAATCTCATTTTTCTTTAGCTCTACTTACACCCAATAATTTTGCTACAATCCAGTATATATTTTTGAAACTGCATAGATAAAAGATAGTGCATATAATGTCTACTATTACATATCTTAATAGGAAGAATGAAAATTTAGCACACTCATCAGAAAGTTCAGGCACTGTCCAGATTAACTTGGAAGAGCTATGAAATTTTTATTTGGACTTTTAGTTTGTTTGTTTGGTTTGTTTTGGGTTTTTTTAAGATTAACCTGATAATGCAAGAATTGGTTTCTAACTACAAAATGACACCAAAAGCAAATAATCTTGACCTAATCCTAAGCATTTAATTCTTCAGATTTATGCATTTAGAATAAAGTAACAAAATTAAGAAAACTGACCCAGAGGGCACCATTAGGGTTTGAACTGGAACTTTGTATTTGTGTGAATTAGATGAGAAATTGCAAACTTGGGGAAAAAAAGATACTTAATATCCACTTCCCTTCTACTTTGTAGAGCAACTATAGAATTGGCTATTTCCTCATTAACAATACCGACAGGAGTACAGCAAGACCACTGAAACAGAGGAGATACGAATCTGTGTTAATTAAATATTAACATTAAAATTATATTAGATCAATGGCAAGAGTTTGCAGGGGGTTTTTTTTGTTTTGTTTTGTTTTTTTTTAAATTAATGACTCCCATACAAATCAGGTGAAATTACAATAGAATGTGGCTCTCTGGAGGTGCAATACATAGCTAGAAGGTCTCTCTTCAAAAATATGTGACTCAGGGTATATTTGTAATCCCAGATTTAAGGACAGTGGCCGGCCTTAAAGAGACATGCCTGAAAGTCTCCACACTTTCTGTTGACTTTGGAAAGATATTGAAAAATCAAGTAACTTTTTCAAGAGTCCAGATATTGATGTGGGTAAATAAAAGGCTATGCAAAATTCAAGAGGATTGCAAGGAAAAATAGGAGGAAAGGAGACTAGTTAATATTTTCTTTACAAAAGAATATAAATAAGAGAAGTTTTTAATATGGACTAACACCAATGTAAAAATATTTAATGGGGGAGAGAAATTTATTTGGATGTTCTTAATCAGAAAAATGCATAAAATATTTCTATGACTTACAGTTTAAAACAATTTTAGACTAGGATAAAACTGTGTTTTATTATAGCACTGAGATTAATTAAGAATTGGAACAGTTTATGTATGTACATCTTTGCCACACATTTTAAAAAACAGATTGAAGCTTTTCCTTCTAAAAAACATGGAGTTAAAACATCAATTAATTTAAAAAAATCTTCCAGCTCTTGCCAAGCAATCAGAGATGATGTCAGACTGGATTATAACTGCATTTTTTTCAAGCCTTGGAATCTGTGATATGTTTGAACCCTGATTTTCCTTTCTACAAACTCTTCTCTACTCCTGTCCTTCCAAATTACATCTTTTCACATCATATTCACTGCTGTTCAAGTTTTATTTTCAAATGAAATATTATACAAATTCCTAAAAAACAACAAAAAAAGCCCACCAACCAAAATGTTTATATTGTATAAAAGGAAAATATGGGCAAAGGAAGAGACCAGAACAAGGTATAAAAGTAACAAAACAAAAGGGTAAACCCAACAAAATGCCTGGGATTATGGCAGGCCAATGGCACCAGTAGTCTGAAGGTCTATCTATAAACTGGATGATTTGTTTATAGTTTTCAAGGAGGGAAAAGAAGATGAGTGTTCATGAAAGGGATCAGAATTGAATGGAGAGGGAGAAGGATTAAAAGAATGAGGAACAGACTGGGAAAGGCGACAGCAGAGGGAGAAGAAGGTCTCCGATGACAACAAACGGCAATTCCCCAGTGGAAACAGAGATTGGGAAAAAATCCAAGATCTGGATTTTACTGATGAGATTAAGAGATCACAGTGCCTCCTGGCTCCTGCTCATCTCTGTATGCAGGCAGGACATGAAGCCAATGGCCACAGTTATTAAGCAGGGGCTGGTAACTTCCATATCTAAAAGCTTCACACTCACACTTTCACAGTTTCATCTTTGGTCCATTTTCAGAATTTAGCACTGCCTCTGGTTTCTTTCAGTAAAAATCTATTCCACCTGGCTGTCTGCTATACATCCTACTTTAAAGCTTTTTGAGACTATTTGAGTTCAGGCATGAATCCAGCATTGGAGTAAGCCTTTGTGTTAACTTCATACCCTGACTGAACATGCGTGTCTCTAGAACCCAAGGACCATTCCTCATTATTTTGTCTGACATTTTATCACCAGGACTCTCTTCCCATCCCCTAGCTGCTGGTGATTGTGTGCAAATCTGGTGTAAGCATCTCCTCCAGTCATATCCAAGATTAGGTCTTGTACAAATTAGACTTCTAACTAGCTTTAGTTGCTTGTTTTGCAACTTTAGACATATTCCATCAATCTAAAACAGTCAGTTGGGCCTAAATATTTCACTGTAACTGTATTACCTGTAATGGAGTTCATTTCTTTTACAGTATTGCCAGAGACTTTGATGTGGTTTCTTAGTTACAGAAACAAACTAATTCCTAATTAAATCAGGGATTTTAAGATAAAACATCTTTATGGCCAATAGTATCTCTAGCTATATACTTTTGTACTTTTTTGGGAATGCCTTAATATATTTCTGTGATGTAACTATAATCTTTCTGTCAGCTTTATTATGCTTTCAAGGCATTTGAAGTTATTTCATTACTCTTTTGCCAAAGGAAAAAAAAAAACCTTACAAACCCTGCACTTTCCCATTATCATTGGTGAAAAATCTGTATATTTATGAAAAATGGATCAAAGCTTTCCTGTATTGATCATAGGACACTCTCATCCATCAGCATAATTAAATTTAAAAATGTTGTAATATTTAAATATTGGTGCTTGCCAAAAGTGAGTGCCCATGCCCAGGGGCATCGTGAATCTTGGGCAAACTCCTACACTGACCTGCAATCGCTATCATTGTCCTCTCAGACATCATGGGTCTGAGTTGAGTGAGGGTTATCAATCAGCTTCATTTTCCAGAATTTTTAGAATCCTTCTCAGAAAGCCATCTGAACTAATCAAAAATGAGACAGAAACTAAAAAACAATTCAATCAAAAAAACTCCTAAAACTTAACAACCCACAACTTTGGATTGCCTAGATTCCAGGTTCCCAAAGAAGTCTGGATAGCTGATTTAAATAGGAGGATTGTGTGGTGGGTTAGCCTTGCCAAACAGCCAGATTCCCACTCACTCACCCAGTCAGGTGCTTTGCTCGGTCACTCACTCTATAACTTGTCCTCTTACATGGAGAGAGACAGAAAACAAGGTGAGGAAAATCACTGGTTGAGATGAAAACAGGGAGATTGATCACCAGCTGCTACTGTGAGTGAAAGACACTTGGCTTCAGGAAAACTAATTCAATTTATTGCCATTTCAAATAGAGTTTTATTGCGAGGAATGAAGATAAACATTAAAATAAGAAATTTTCTTATCTTTCTTCTAGACTCAGCTTCACATCAGCTTTCTCTGCTCAGGGAGAGTGGGGGTCTATAGGCACCATCTGTCAGTTCTCCTCTGCAGCTACTTCATCCTCACCCTTTGAGCTTGCTTTAGTCTGGGCTCTCCAGTGGCTGCAGTTCCTTCAGAAAACATCCCCCTGCTCCAGTGGAGGGTCCTTCATGGACCATAGTGTGGATATCTCTTCTGGAGTGGTCCTCTCCATGGGCTGCAGGGAAATATCTGCTCCCAAGCCTGAAGTGCCTCCTTCCTTCCTCTCATCCTGGGGTCCAGGCTTTTCTTTCTCCCTCTTTATTCTCTCCTTCTCTCTCCCCCAATGTTTTTTGTCCTTTCTTCAGTCCATTGCAGACCTCTCCACAGATGCCCATTGTGCCTGCCATGCAGAACACAGTGAAGGTCTGGATTGACAAGGGCAAAGCATCACATGAAGGGATGTTAGAGGATGATACTCCATCCTAAGTGAAATTTTAAAGCAGTAGTACTTTAAATGAGTGTCCATGTGCCTTCCCTCTCTGTAGCAATATTAATAGCTACTGCTGAGGTAGTGATGCTGCGTGTGCCTGCAGGGAAACCAGCTGTCCCTCACAAAATGTCCTCTCCTCCCTGGTCCTTGTGCACAGGTAGTGTGTGCTGGGGACATATGGTGCTGGTGG
Source organism: Turdus rufiventris (assembly GCA_013186435.1). NCBI lineage: Eukaryota > Metazoa > Chordata > Aves > Passeriformes > Turdidae > Turdus > Turdus rufiventris. Next base: position 779,824 of record PYHW01010689.1, read on the forward strand.
TAAGGGCCATATCATTTGGAAATGTATGTGAAATTTATGGGCTGGTTGTCTGCTCAAAGAAACCAAATTTCTGCTGAACAAAAAAATGCAAGAGAAAGTGTCCAGTGGTCCTCCAAAGTTTTGAAGTGGTGACACAGCTAAAAGTAGTTCAGCCTGAGATGCTTCACAGGGGCAACTTCTGAGCAAGCATCTAGACACCTCTCAAGTGCTGGGTATTGTAATGTGGAAATCAAAAGTATTTTTTGGCTGATTTCGATGAAAAATGAGAAAATCCTTAGTTAATTCTCAAGGCTTTATGGGGGAAAAAATTGTTCAGAAGGAATCAGTAGAGAGAAAATGAAAAAAAAAAATCCTCCAATTCTGAATAAAATATTTTTTCTTTTACTACTACAATATGACAAGAATTTGTAGAGAAAAAAAGGAAACAGTAAAAAAAGTTTTTAAAGTTATGAACAAAGGGTGATAAATATAACCTAAAAATGGGAAACAAAAGGCAGAAAGAAAAACTTAAAATGTGACATAAGAACATAATTTTCTTTCTCAGTCTAGAATGACATTTGTATAATTCTTAAGATTTTAACCAAATTCCCTTGTCAGAAAACTACATTAAATACATCTGTGTAAAACATATTTCCTGTTTAACCAGGTTAGAATGACCACATTAATTTTCTACTTCACTGCAACATTAAGTAATAAAGTAAGATGTCTTTAAACATAATGATTCAGCAGAGTTATAGATTAACTGGCTGTTACCTGTTACATCCCATTGCCTTTTTGATTCTTGATACTGAATATGGCAATTATTATAGCAACACTGTGTAGTTTCAGATAAGAACATAATTTTTTTCCTTAGTCTAGAATGGTTTTCCTTCAAAAAAATAAAATAGATGCAAACTAGAGGTAATGCAATTTTGTACCCTGCATAATATCTACAGGGGAATATTAAAAAAAAAAAAGGAAACAGAACTCTTGGGGTTTTTTTTTTAATAACTAAAGACAAGCAAATAAAATTGAAATAGCGATCAATTTATAGTTAAATTATCTTTGCTGACATGTTTAATCAGTGGTAGCATGTTTAAAGAAACTTATAATTCTTGTTCCTCTCCAATTTTCCGCAGAGATGATGTGAATTCTTAGTCAGATAAGAGCGGAGGATACATCTAGAATCAATCTTATAATGATATATGCATAGAGAATAGGAAAGGAAGTGATATGATATGATATGATATGATATGATATGAACTAATAATTTTATATACATGTGTATATATATATAATTGATCTGTAACAGATATTAAGGAGTTGCTTTCAAGCTGAGCTATTCTAATATCTGAAATTATATTCCATAGACATGTGATTTGTCATTTCCTCAGGAGTTTTTTTTTGTCTGCAAATTTAAGACCCAGGATTTTAAATGTAACAAACCTGAAAATAAACATCATTAAAAAGAGGTATAAGTCTCTTCCACGGGTTTCCTGTTTCACCTTTGATGTTTGTTTGAGTTTCAGGAGAAACTGGAATATAGAAAAGTACTGAGTATGTTAACAGTGTTAAGTAGAGAACAGAATAAGTGAAGTGTTTTCAGTATTTCCAGTCTCAGGGCTTATCTAAAATATATTAAATTACTAATGATATCAAGAGTAAGACCAGCATTGGCACTTATTACATCAGTAAACTACTCAGTCTCAGTAAATGCTTGGCCCTATGCACTCTTCCAAAAGCTATTGTCTTATTTTCCATTATATTGAAACCAGATGAAACTTTTTTCCTGCATCCATCTGACCCTAAGCAACTATTCTCCCTATCATTTTAATTGAATAATTCTGTGGTTTTCAGTTGTTCCTTAAAGCTTTGGATTACTCTGAAAATTATTTCCCCAGACCAAAAAGTGCACACCAAACTGAAGCATACATATTTGTGCCCATATTGACCTTTTTTTTTGGTGTTTAACTTTGGGGTAAGAATTGATGACAGAACATAAAGTCATTATTAAATGCTGTTTATCTTATCCAAGGTCTTTCTTCAGTTAATGAATGTGAAAGTAAAAGCTTTCAGTAGATATCATCATTCTATTCAATTTAATACTTCCAACTCAATCAATGTTGAGAAATTCTGAGAATTATGAAAGCTGGGATAAAAAATAAAAATAAAACACTTCCAGATGTCCAGGGAAAAGCAACCAAGAATAACTTTATTCTCTATATTGAGATTATCTGAGTCTGTATTATGAGTACTATTGTCTTTGTCAATCCCATTGTAGGGCTATATTTAATTTACAAAGTGGTTCTGATGGCTTCATTCCAGTTTGAAATTTTTCAATAAAAAAGGTATTTATTAAGATGCACACGATAAATTAATGTATTACATTGTTAAATTACGATGTTTTTTCAAGAAAACATTCCCCACATATATCAAAGTTTTTCATGGTCCAGGTCCTCTGAAGTTCTACTGAATTCAGTAGAGGGAAGGTCATGCTACCCACATCGAGCAGAGCACCAAGTTGCCTCCACAGCAGAAATGCCTTGTTACAGAAGACCACTACTCTTAGTTTTATTATAGTCACTTTTTCTGCTATTGACCTTCTTCCCTGTTTTACACATAAGACAGCTTTAACTTGCTCTATTTCTGTTGGGATTTCAGGATATATGAATGTGACTAAAGTAACACCTAAACTAACGAAAATTATATTTTTTTTTTAATTTTGTGCATTTGTATGTAGTAGCAAGAGTATTATATTCAAAGTGTCATAGCTTATTTTCTGTGGAAATGCTGAGGCTCACCTAGAAAAGATTAATCTTGGGTCATTTAGAAATTAAAAACCTTCTCAAGATGAGGAATTATGAAAGGAGGAATTCTAAACTTCTGAAACTTCTCAGGCTCAGCAGTGCCCAGTTTCTGTGATGCAGCATTTTGTAGCTTTGCAGTGTGGTAGACAACCCTTGTAAGACCTTTGGTCCTGGTTCTGTTCTCATTGCTATTTGTGTAAACCAAGAGCGACCTGAAATTATCCCTGCTTTACAGCATTTTCAAAGAGAGGAGAGATAAGCCTGTACATATCACTTACCAGGGATCTTGAAAGCAAAGAGATTGCTTGGCGCTATGAAGATGTTGTCATAGCTATTATGCATACCAATCTCAGTCTATTTTAAGTTGACTAATTAGGGAAAAGTTGAATACAAAAGAAATGCTCTAGGGCCTCCTAATCTGAAATAATATCAGACTGTGCTTTATCAACTCACTGGGGCCTGTTTGTGAAGATTATATGCATGCTTCTATCTGCTTTGGAGGCAGAGCTAAACCAGAGTGAGCTCTGTGCACTGGTAGAAAAACAGTGCTACTCTGTGTGCTTTTTGGGTGAGCTGCTTCAGGCTGCTCTAACATGAAAAGATCTGTTTTTATATAAATACAAGGAGAAATATAGGCTCTCAAAATATCTTTTCCATCCCTATAGTATTTTTCTTGTTAGTGTTCCAGCCCTGTGGAGGTATCTGAGAATTTCAGATCCTTAAATGTAATTTTATTAATTGTCTGTATAAGTGTTAAAATTAAGGCTCTCGGTGCATTCTCTGTTTAGCTTTCTCTCACATCTGAAATGACAGTCTTTAAGAATTTTTAAGAGCTATAGATTTGACAAGCCTGATATTGGACTTGGCTTAAAGGAGTCTTTGAAATGTAATATTTTAGGTATGGAACACATTCATATTACTTTGCTAATCTGCCAAAGGCATGATTTCATTTGGGTTCTGTTTGGATTCTGCAAAATCTCACAGAAAGCAACTGCAGAAAACTGCTGGAGGACACCTACATTTAAAAAACGTATGCTGCTCTGAGATAAGTTCTCTGTTTCCCTATTCTTCCTCTTTAAAGCTTATACATAAATGAGAAATACATTGTCACTCAGGGCTGCCTCAACCCAACCACAAGTTCTATGACTGACATTTATGCAAAATGTTGATAGACAAATTCCGTAGTTATTTATCAACACTAAGCAGTCCCTGCAGACATCACTCAGCAACCATATCCCATCATGCAAGAATTCCTATTTCCTTTCAAGTCATTCATCTGTGTATGGGAGCTATTTAAACAAATAAACTTACCGAGATATGAAAACAGTTGCCACATTCATACATATACGAAAGGAAAACTGCATTTAATAAAAGACTTTCATTTGGATATATGAGAAACACCCTGTAATATGTGAAGTAGCAGAGAAATAATACCTCTTTCCTATGTACATCCTTTTTCTTATACAGCGAACTAAGTTTAAAAGTTCAAAAGGTAGAATTTATTAACCCATGCACATGCAGCTTTATCTGTGTGTAGGACTTATGAATAAGGAATGGGCGTAATGACTGTGTTTCCTATTTCCTTCAAGAAAAATGGTTTTTATTACCGTAAGTACAGTTTTAAAGGCAAAGCCCTGTCTGCTCTGTATAAATTCACTAGAAAAAACTCAACTTATTATTCTTCCTATTTAATTTTTACAGGAACGGGAGGTTTGCTTTTGTTCTGGGACATGAATAAGAATTTCAGATTTCAGAGTAATTTTAATTGCTTGGAGTATTGAAGACTGACAAACACTGCATTGTGTGTCCCACCTATTTATTAAAATACAAAATAATGTATTTTATGCAATATTTTTAGGATCAATTACTTGCCAGTAAGCTGGACTTCTGTTCGTCCCAGTATTCCTCAATAACAGATTAAAGTGTTCCTGAATGATGATTTGGTCCATTTATTTTTTATGAGATGGCTCGATTCAGAGTACATAAGATGTTTCTTCACTATCTACTTTTATGACTCAAAAAATGCTGACCTCTATCACAATCAGATACACACATCCAGGAGCAGAATTCATCCCAGACAGTTATATTGGAGACCTTTTCTTCAGCTTGGGAATGTTACAACAGCAGTGAGAATCAGCTTTGCAAGAAGGGCTCTGTGTTTTTCCTTTGAAAAGGAAGTAGAGGGAATTTTAGGTACTGTAGTAACTTACAAGGGCTGTGTTCTAAGCCCTGCTTGTGCCAGCTCAGCTCCGGCAGGCAGTAGGTGTTTGTCTACTCCTCTCCCATGCAGTGGAAATGGCAACTGTGGAGAAGAGTTGAGATTTGTCTTTCCAGATGTCCTACGTCCCTCTGTGTCCTCCTTCAGCTACGCAACTATCTTGCCTCTAGTAATCAGCCCTGATATCAACTTGTTCTTGAAGACCATTTTTGATCATTAGGGTCAGGTACCTATGTATAGAAATGAACCCCTAACACAGTTTGGAGAATTAAGATTAAAAAAATAAATCCAATTCTGATAATTCTGATGTTGACAAAGTAAGTTTAAACAACTTGCCTAAAGAAAAAAATCTTAAATCCTAAAGTCTAATAAAATTCAGGGAGAGAGCTCAGTGGCGGCCGGCCCCGAGCGGCCCCGTCGAGCGGCAGCGCTGAGCTGGACCACTTGGCCCTGTCAGCAGCCCCGAGCCCGCACGGCCCAAGCCGAGCCAGTAAACACTGCCATCCCGCAATTCTGTTACTATTTGGCAACTTTGTAGCACGCGTGTTCTCGCTGCAAATGACAGAGCGGCTTATAATTGGGTGTGGCTTGTGTATGGACAAAGAACGAAATGTTTGCCAACACCCAGAGATGCGGCTTATAGTCAGTGCAGCTTGTAATCGTGAAATTACTGTACTTACTTTTATATGGTTAAAACTGGCTGCAGCCAGTCTCAGTTAGCTCCTTGTGATTAAAAAAAAATCTGACAATGGACAAAGAATTTATCACTTCTCTTGCTTCTGTTTCTCTGATATCTTCTTCTGTCTTGCTTTGTGATAAAAGCCTGAAGTTATTCTTGGAAAATCTATACTTAGAAACCTTATTAGAGGTCTATATCAATTTCACTGCCTTATGAATTAGAAAAGGTGCTGTACATCACCAACCTAGACATCAGTTTTTATCCCTCTTCTCTCATCGTCGTTCATCAGTTATGACACTCATAGCTTAGATCAAGCAGGCTGAGTTAAAACAGACAAATCCTTCCACTAATATAGCAGAACAATATTTCAGTCACTTTGCCCCCTGCAAGATGTGAGGAAGCATACCAGATCATATGGTTACTCAACCACTCTACGGGATATTTATCCTCAGCTGGGTAAAAGAAACATGCTCAAACAGTTAATTCTTTAGAGTGGCCAGTCAGTTAATGCAATTCTCTGTGGCTGATGAATTGGGTCCTCTTCCAAGGAGAGGAATTGCTGCTATGCTGCATTTGGGAAAATGTGATTTTGAAGGTAAATTTCCCAATAGCAAGCTAATTTTTCTGAGCTCTACCTTTACCATATGATTTAAGGAACACGAGTCACTGCCAACCTTTTGACAACATATTTAGATACAAATTTTCCAAGAAAAACCTTTTTGGGTGCATAAACCCCACTCTTCGTGTTGCTAGAACTTAGTAAGACTGATTTTCTTATGCCTGCAGTTATGTTTTAAAATGAAATGGAATGGTCCATGAAATTATTTTCTTTCTCTACCTAAGCTCTTCCCACATTCCAGATAAAATCAAGTACAATAATTATGAGTGTATATACTTACACTGCTGGAAAATATCTGATTCTCTCACACACAAGAAATATGTGATTCATTCAAATATCATCAGTTCATTAGAGAGCATGTGAATTTCACCCAGAGGGCAACAAATGATATGTTGATAAATCCAATTATCATAATTGTGTTAGATTGACTGTCACAATGGGAGAATACCTTACTAAAAATACAATACTTTAAAAGAGAAAGATAAAGGCTGTCTGCTATAATGAGGCTATAAAATATGTATGTGCATTTTAAGAACCATCCATTGCCCCATGCAGAAGTGCAGTGTACATGTTATTTCAGGAAGCTAGTGATGCATACATATGTCAGAGAAGCATGTCGTGCCATCTTCTCATTTCAGTCCACAAGAGACAAAACCAAGTCAGCACTAAGTGAAGAAAATGACGCAATCATATGGTATGGGTTTTTTATTTAGATGGTACCACAGAGTACAGTGGGTGTCTCTGCAGCTCACAGCTCAGTTATCTCACAGGTAGCAGTAGCTCCCACAGCAAACTTCCAGTTCCCACTCTGAGGAATGTTGTACATTTGTCATGGTGATATGGAATAATGACTGCACCTGGAAGTTGGCTATTTGTTAGCGCAACTGTCTAAACCCCAGTCACTCACTTTGAGGGATGGAACAAGCAGAGCCTTAAAGCAACCACAGCTTCTGTTTTTTGCCTCTGCTACAGCCTTCTCGTGTACAGTATGAATTCTCATGGTGTATGAATGTCTGAGTTTGGGACAGATTGAAGGTGGGAAGAAAGTTGACTAAACTAGAGTATACTTCATCCTCAGTCAACTGGGACTGAATATCCCCAGAAGATCCTAAGAGATTCTTGGCATTCATTTCATCATCTCCCTGTTCAGTTGGTCTTTTACAGACCCTTTATGAAGCAAAGATTTGATGGCAAATTTTGGTGAGAAGATACAAAAAAGGCACCTCCTCTTTGTTTAGTACAAAGGTGTACAAAAACAATAATCAGAAGTAATACAAAAAAATTTTAGTAAACTTAGTTTTAAAAATTATTTTCCTTTAAGTTGTATTTGGATTAAAAAAGGTTCCATGTAATTCATAAAAAGATATGGATATATATCAGTATGTCTAGTACATCTGTGTCCCATGTGACATATTGTTTATATCCCTTTGTAAATCTTAAAGAGATTAAACTGATGTCCCTATTAATCAGGACAAATTTCTGAATGATCAGGGTTTTTATTTTTCTAAGATCTCACCATCCTGCATCTGAAAATCCTTCCTTAGAAAACTGTGACTAGTTCATTGAACCAACCTACCTTCCTTCCTTCCTTCCTTCCTTCCTTCCTTCCTTCCTTCCTTCCTTCCTTCCTTCCTTCCTTCCTTCCTTCCTTCCTTCCTTCCT
>PYHW01010689.1:790254-808960 GCA_013186435.1 Turdus rufiventris
CCTTATGGTTGTGAAATTACTGTAGGTGTTTTATAAATTTAATGAGCATGGATAGTAAGAAAAAAAATCTCGTCATAGATATTTACTTACACATTAGCTATCCCTTTTGTTTTCAAAACTTCCTTTCTTTTAGATTGTATTGCTCATCGTTATGCTAAAACAAGCTACTGGAGTAAATAAAAAGGAATTGTATTGAAAATGGTAACTGGCTTACTAATATTTTTCTCCTTCTTCCCAGTCATTGCACTGAGGTTGACCAAGGAAATCTTTTTCTATGTAATTTGAGCTCAGACTGTCACCAGCAGGACAGTTTTCAGGATTTTGAATAGCATGCTTATTCACAGGACTGCTTTACAAAGTGGAACTCAGTGCCAGTGTTCCCTTACCTATGTTGCATAAGAGAAAGCAGTATGAAGGGCATAACATAAATACACGGTATTGTATTAGAAATCACACATAGATAAAAGCAGGAACTTCCTACAACTACAAATATAAAGACTCTGAGGCATTACACCAGAAATGTCACAATATTTTACTTTCTAGAAAAGTGATAAAAGACTGCAGGGGAGGAAGAGAACTCAAATACTGTCCAGTGCAACATAGTTTAGCTCCAACTGGCAGCTAAGCACCACGCAGCTGTCACTATTGTAGCTTAGACACAGTATTTCAGCAAATCCCAAGGAGCATGCTGTTAAATTGTCCTATTGAAAGACTTCACGGTTTATTGCAGCTTGCAGTAGAGTTCAGAATTTTATACGTTCTAAACCTAAACTCTGAGGTTTATCTGTGAGAGGCAATAAATACTTAAGATAATGCTCAAACAAATTTATCTAACTGGTGTAGTGTCAAAATATTTTTATCAGACCGTCAAGAATACTTTTTTCTTAATGTACTTAGTAGAATCAGTATATGGTTGGTATATCTGGAGAACGTATCCCCAGCAGAATGGGACATTTGTCTTTAAAATAAGGAATTACTAGATCTTTTATGGACAGAGAGACGCAGCTGATAGACTCACTTCCTGGCACGCTCTTGAGACAATGGATGAATATTTGAATAGGATTAATATTTCATTTTCCCTTTTCTGAAGCGAAGGGCTCAGTAGGATCAGGAAATACCTCTTCCTCCTCTCAGCTCACACTCCACTGATGTTGTCATGGCCACACTGTCCCCAAAGCTTCCTCTAGAGGGCGAGTTCAATCGAGGACTGAAAAAAGCCAAGTCCAATCAAGCTTTGAATCTCTTCAGAGTTTACAAACCATTCCCAAATCTCGATTACCCTCAGTGTGAAAAAAGATGTCATATTTAATCAGGTTTCCTATCATGCACCTTGTGACTGCTGCCTCCTGCCCCTCACTGTACCTCTCTGAGGACAGTCTGGCTCTGCCTGCCCTACGCTCCAGCTGGGAAGTTCTCCCAGCATCTTCTTGTACTTCTTGTGGCAGTGCCTTCACCTTCGCCTTGACTGCACTGACTGCAGCATGGCACGGTCCATGCAGTACTGGGGAGCCCAGAATTGAACACAGAGTGCAGATTATCCTCCAGAAGGAGGGAAGGGACTATTCCTGTGCGTTGGCTGCACTCCTACCACTGCAGCCCAGTGTGCTGCTGGCAGGTGGCTGACTTTCAACTGCTTTAACTTTTAACCTATGGGTCATCATAGAATACAGCATATTCTATGTATATACCATATGTTCTAAATTCATTATACTTTCATATTTAATTATGTGAAGAAAAAAAAATAGTTGAAGAAAAAAACAGTTAGTCTATAACTGAATGGTATAGCACAGTGCTTTTGCTCCATGAGACTGAATAGTACTTGAATGGCACATTTTATGGCCCATTCCCTGCTCTTGGAACACAAAGCTCCTTTTTGGGTTTGTGCTTTTTCCCTACTCCGTGCCTTTGAGGAGGAGGTGGATTTAAGGACACCCGAACAAAAAATTCTCTACTCCCTAATTTTAAGGAAAACAGAACCAGTCTTAATTGCTTGCAGGTCTGCAGGACTCTTTCCATTGGATTGGGATCAAGATCTGTAAATTTAATTGGCATTTACCACAGATCTCCAGGCACAATCTGATATTAGGCTGTTGCTAAATCAAACTGTTGTTCTTTGTTTACGCAGAACTTTGGAAGAAACTTGGATGAAAAACATGTATGGTTCATTGTCTCAAAAAACCAAAGGAGTTGTAGATTGCTTTACTACTTGCCCTAGGCATTCATAATAGTCTGTATTATGTTTCTTCTACAGTCTAAAGAAAGTAAAACAGCATAAAGATTCTACGCATAAGAATTAAAGATGTACTGATCTTAGAAATACTTCAGGAAAGGTATAAAATAAAGAAAACCATGTCTAATAATTTTCAAAAGCTATTAATATTGGGGTTTCTTTGGCGGGTTTTATTGTTTGCCTGTTTTTTGCTGTTGCATTTTTTTCTTTTGCCTTTGTGGGGGGCTTATGGTGTATTTTTTATTTGTTTGGTTGAGTTGGTTTGGTTTTGGGGCTTTCTTTTTGTATTGGTTTTGGTTTTGGTTTTGGTTTTGGTTTTGGTTTTAGTTTTGGTTTTGGTTTTGGTTTTGGTTTTGGTTTTGGTTTTGGTTTTGATTTTGTTCTTGGATTCAGTTTTCCCCAGATCCATCAGATTGTTTAATATTAAACAGAATTTGAAGATTTTTTTTTTAGTCTCAGTTTAATCCTGCTGAAAATATTGGCCACAATGCAGCAAAAGCTAACATAGAAATAAAAGCTCTTGTCAATAGTGTAGTTTGACTTATACATGGAATAATCAGACCTATGCAGTCCAAGGAAGTTGGCTGATATCAGCTGAGAGTAGTCACACATCTCTGGTAAGGCAATCACAGATCAGTGTATCATCATATATCGGGGCCCACAGTCATAGAGGAAATTCATATAGACTGCTGTTGTTTAACTTTGGTCATGAGACCTATCCTTGAAAAACTATCTGTGCATGAAGGAGAAGCACCTGGTGTAGCATACACACTATAGAGATAAGAAAGGGAACTAACAATATACTAGGACTGAAGCTTTTGAGGTGCTTTCTACAATGGGCTGCGTACTTCAAGAGATATTCAAACAGACAGCTTTTTGAAAAGAAATGGCTTACATTATACTTTCATACATAATCTGAATCCAAGTTAATATGATTATTATGCATTTAAGTTATTGAACATCCTATAAGAGGTCTAGTGTTATTGCTTCAAATGTTGTTTTATTAATTAATCTTCTTAGCCTTTACAATTTCTTCAATTTCTCCTTAATATATATTAAATTTATTATATTTGTGATAAGGTCTAACATGGACTTTATCAACAGTCTTCTATGGATTAAGTTTCTTTCTTTCAGTGGTCTCTGAAGTCTGGAATGAACTGTTGTATTGATGTGCTTTGCATATCATAAACCATATATATGATCCATTCTGTATTTGCCTTAGTAATATGTTATTTATTTTTATTTATTTATTATTTATTTAAAACAACATTTTGAAAGTGGTCCATTTCATCCAGTTAAAGTAGAGGTAATAATTATATTTTAGTGGCTACTAAGCAGGCTTCTTACATCCACTGCTGCATATATATCTGTAACAGAAACAAGAAGCCAATGCTTTCTCACATCTGTGTCAATGTACTTGTTCAGGATACCATAATCTTGGCCTGAGCTCTGTGTGGGTGTGGGTACTGGGTTTGTGTGGAAAGCTTTTGGAAGAGGAGGACTGTAGAGGTGTTCCTTGAGAAGGTGCCAGAAGGTGCCCACATGTCCAGTAGAGCAAGGGCCACTGCCGGCCACGGCCGAGCCCATCAGGTGGCAACGCCTCTGGGATAGCATTATTAAGAAGGGAAACAGAGCTGCTATGCAACAGCTACTGGAAGTGTGGAGTGAGAATATTTGAGGAACAGCTCTGCAGACATCAAGGTCGGTGAAGAAGGAGGGGCAAGATGTGCTGCAGGCACTGGAGCTGAGATTCCCTGCAGCCTGCAGAGGAGCCCCGTGCTGGAGCAGGGGATGCCTGAAGGAGACTGTGGAACTGTGGGGGATCCACACTGCAGTAGTTTGTGAAGAACTGCAGCCCATGGCAAGGACCCACTTTGGAAAAGTTTATGGAGGACCAGCTATTATACGCTGGAACAGGAGACAAGTGTGAGAAGGAAGGAGTGACACAGATGTGAGATGAAGTTACTACAACTCACATTCCACATCCCTCTGCGCTGCTTGGGGGAGAAAGATGCAAACTCATGAGTGAAACTGAGCCTGGAAAGAAGGGATCAGTGAGAGGAAGGTATTTCAAGATTTGGGTTTATTTCTCATTATCCTATTCTGATTTTATTGTTAATTTGATAGTTAATAAAATAATTTCCCCAAATTGGGTTTGTTTTGCATGAAAAAGTAATTACTGAGTGATGTCCCTGTCCTTATCTCAATCTATGAGTTTTTGTCATATTTTTTTCCCTCTTTCAGTTGACGAAGAGAGTGATAAAGGGGGTTGATGACACCTGGCATCCAGCCAAGGTCAACCCACTGCAGTGTGTAGGGGACTGTTGTTACTCTGAAGGTAAGTAAACAATTAATAGTTTTAAATCTGTGTCCTTATATATACATCACATACATAAACATCTAATTCTTGATAAATATATTGGGAAAATACTGTTCTACTTCAAAATATCTGAAATTCACTGTATCATCACCAAAATGAGAAGAGAGATGAACATCATCAACAAACAGAAAATAAAGATAATTTATTATGTTAATGGGGAAAAAATGTAAATGTTTTATATAGCATGCATTTGCTTTTTTTTTTCTTTGATTATCTCTGAAGGAAACCATAGCAAAAAGCTCCTGGCCTTTAGTCTTGAGCTTTGTAGTTATAAATTTATCCTTCTATCATCACTTTTCCTGTAACTTCTGTAGGTCTGATACTTGCAAATCCTGCTTTCAAATGTAAAAGACAAGATCTCTTACCTGCAATTAGGGTCTTGCACAGCATCATGTTCTGTGAATAATTATCAGAAAAGTACCAGGGAAGGTCAAAAGATCTGCCTTTCAAATTTTCTTCCTTGCTTAGTGACACAGAAAATGAAAAACCGTCAGATCTTAGTGGGTTTGTAGCTTTACTGCTTGAGTCCTCAACAATGCAAAGTAGTTTCCCTCATTGCTTACACTGAAGAGGGAAATGCAATACTGAAAGCTCATCATGAATCTGGACAATAGCAGTACCTGCTCATGCAGCTAACCAATTTTAGAATCACTTCAATAAGCAGAGGCTTCAGCATTGGAAACAGAATAGTATAGCTCTTCACACAAGGTAAATATGGAATCTGTAAAGTGTTTACTTAGAAGAATAATGAGATATTTTTATTTGGATAAATGTATTCAGAGAAAAATTTGTATAGCCTATTTCCAAGAAGTTTAAAACTGACAGCAAAATTACAGGCAGTACCTGGATAATCAATGATTCTATAGATGGCTTTAGAGACATTTAGGAAAATTTCTGGGTATGAATCTCAAAGTCTAGGAAAGAGCATAAAAATTTCTTTGGCGATTGTCCTGTTAAGAAAAAGAAATGTTTTCTTTTTTTAGGCAGATTCTTTGCTCCTCACCCCCACCAGCATTCATCTGCCTCTCCCCCCTCCCAACACACACAAGTTCCACACCCGAAGCAGAAGAGAAATAGTCGTTTCCTCCTCAATCTCCACCAATTTTCCTGACGTTGTAATTAAAGGGCTGACAGGGAAAGTGCAGTACTTGCTGTGAAATGAAATTGTTACACTAAAGAGAGTCCCAGACAGCTCAGTGATAAGATAATTTAGATGGCAAGGGAAAGCAGCGAACGTATATGTGGGTATAAATGACAAAGGGTGGAGATTTGAGCTTTTGAAAACGTGGTTCAGACATCTCATCTTGAGACTGTGGGGAAGAAGGTGCAGAGCTGTACTTTTAGCTTTCCTGCCAGTCATAGGCAGAAGCTAAGAGTTATTGAACAGAAACTGCATCTGAATGGGAAAGTAAGAGACAGCAAATTGATGGCAGGTAAGTGTTGTTAAAGCAGAACGTTGTAGTGAGGGAGAAAAGGTAGCAAGTAGAAAGAAAAACATGGTGGATTCCTAAAGAAAGTGTGCTAAAACAATTTTATATATTCCTTTCAGCTACAATAATGGATAAGAGAACAGAGAAGCTGAACCGCGTGTATAAATGAACAATCTTTCTAATTTTTTTTTTTAAGGTAAAACAAGATTAATAATATAGAAATTATTTCTGGCTTCTTCTGAAAAGAGACCTAATATATAAAGACATAAAACCTAATATATCTTCAAGAGGACTGGTGCATGAGGTATTTTATGTATAAAAGGAGAATATCAGAAGAAAGGAATGACATTTGCAAATTTCCTGCCAGAATAAGCCATTTGCACTGCAGTGAAAGATAGAAATACCAAGAAAATAATTGGAGGAAACTTTGAAGACTTTGTAGGTCTAAACAACAATCAAAACTAGGAAGTTTAAGCACATAATGCCCATAATAAAGGATCTCCATTACTCTGACATTTCAAAAATAAGAAAACCATGAACTGGTTCATGGAATGAGTTAATTTGAGACACTGTAATACATATTACCTGAACAGCCAGAAAGACCAGAGCTTTGCTAATTTACTTCAAAGAAAGGAGTCAAACCGACAAACTATTGGTATGTGAATTGACAATGGTAATGAAAAGTCAGACTTAAGATACCCTAAATAGTTACCACAGAAAATTAAATATTTGAAGTAATAAGAATTTGAAAAATTCTTAAAATATTTTAATTTGAAAATGTACACAACTGAATGACACTTTAAAAAGCAAGATGTATCTACAACACTCTAAAGCAAGTAAAAAAAAAAAAATTAATCTATTGCTTCTTTTATTTTTTTTCCTTTTAATCAATATTTTAGTTTCACATCTTCACATGACCAGAATATCAGATCACCACCTGTAAAATCAGTCTGAAGGAGTATCTTATATTACAGCCAAAGTAAGGACACACACACACATCTTGTAAGAAAGCTTACTGCTGACAGATTTTTCATTTATAATTTTGTAATGCTGGGTTTGAACAAAGATAAAAAACAAGTCTGAGAATCTTCAAGATTATGTCCAAGCTATGTATACAGGCTTTTAAAAATTTACTGTAATAAAAGATGTTTACAAAAATCACATTTGAATGATTGCCTGCTTATGAAATACAGCTAGATATCAGCTTTATATACAAAGGATGGAGCAGTTAAGTGTGAGGGAATGTATTCTGTAAATCTCCAGGCTATATCTGCTGAACATTCATAAAGAGCTGCTCGAGAACTGAAAGTCTATTAATGAACTTTCATGCAGAGAATGTTAATCTGATGTCCATTGGCTAATGAACAATGAAATGTTGAAGAAATCTGAGAATAAATAATAAGTGAGTTTCCACCAAATAATTTTTTCTTATTAATGAAACAATGCTTGAAGACAGAATGATTATTTTTTTCTTATGTTTTGTATCTAGTATTTGATAATGGTTTCAATGTCAAATTTAGTAAAATAGATTCCAAAATGCAACCTGTGCCTAATATCTTTGCATTATCACCCATCTTGCTTTTCTTTTTTTATCCTTTTTCAGTTTTAAAGTCACGATTGTATTTCTTTTCATCTGATTGCTGAAATTCATTGTACTTACTTGTTTAGTGTCTCTGCATTATTCCTTTGTTAATGAAGTGCAATAATCCTGAAATATTTCCTCATTATAGTTGATAGCATCAAATCAGATTACCTAACATAGCAACCGTTACCAAGAAAGTCAACATCTCAAACTATATAATCCATGTTAGCATTGTTAAAAGCTTTCTTTTGTTTTATTTTAAGGCCTCATCTAACCTCCCTTCTTCAGAGAAAATGTTTGGCATTTGTTATTCCATATAGTTATTTGTGATCTCTCTTAGCATTAAAAAGAAAATGATTTTTCTATGTGAAGGACTCAACAGTTCTCATGCTCTCAAACAATTCTGAACAGCAGTCAAATGAGAGCAAAATCATATTTCTTTGTTAGGGTAGCTTGTTAATAAACAGAGAATTATAGGACAAACTAATTTGAAGTGTTTACTGTGTTTATAAGCAAATCTAGATAGGTGTCTGGCATGGATAGTTCTGCACCTATAAAACAGAACCTATAAAGAAGACGAAAGACAAGGACTTGATTAATGAAAAAAACTTCCTTTATGCCTGTCACTTTCAGTACTTAAAAGTATTAGTTCTTATCCATGGTTCTGTGTAAGTATTTTTTCTACAATAAGTAGAAACAATATATTTTAATTTTTTTATTGTGATCTCCGACTTTTTCCCAGTGGCAAAAGATCTTATACCAGGGAGATGGTGGAGTCACTGACCCTGGAGGTGTTTTAAAAAACCTGGATGTGGCATGTAGTGCCATGGTCTAGTTGTCAAAGTGGTGTTAGGTTGTAGGTTGGACTCGGTGGTCTCACTCGGTGGTTCCAACTTTGCTAATTCCATGATTTTGTGGGTCTGTGATTCAGAATGAAGTGAAGTACAGTTCATCATACATGATGTCCTATTAAGAAACAGGGAAAGAGAGAGCGGGATTCACCCTCAGGTTTTAGCATCATTTGCAATATATTTGGAGGAGGCAGTGGCTACTTCCACACACAGCCTGTAAGGTTGCTGGAGCACTTACCTGCTCTGCAGAAGTGCTGGGACCAAAATTCTGCTTACATTTGATTTAGATCAGAATTGAATTTGGCTTTTTTATGTCTCCAGAAAATATTATAACTTCTGGCTTGTAGGATACTCTGGAACAAGTAAATATCAACATCAATCCCCTTTTGAAGAGGTTCTACTTCATGAAACCAATATTAATTCAGGAAGAGAATATGAATGACTTTGCATAATGTAATCATTAGAGTACTCAACTGAATGCAAAGACAGCTGGATTCCAGCTTGATTCACTGAGTTCCCTCTGTAGCCCATTGTGTTGGTTTTACTTCATTTTATATTTACAAAATACAGAATTCCTCCATGCCTTTGTCTATTCAGGAACTTTTACGTATTTAACATCCTGAAAAGAACTGGCTTGACACTTCTTCAATTTTCCACCATATTTTTCTTTACTAGAAATGTGAAAATCATATTTGAAATTGTTTTGACTGTTTCAGAGTTGCAAATATCAGCAATAAATGCATGCTCCAAAGGGTTATTTCTTTGGGTACTTCTTCTTGTCAATGTTTGTTGAAGAGTTGAAATACAAATCAGATTACAGATGTTTGCTATTAACTTGGCAAGAGTTATTGTTTTTGTTATTATTTTGTTTTTCATTCTTAAACACCTTAGCCAGTGACTGTTTATTTAGTACAGAAAGTCTGCATGGGTTCTTCTGACAGTAGGAAAAATTAAAACCAAAGGGATTTTTTAGGTTTTCTCATTATTTAAAAATATTTGTTGTGCTTTAATCAAATGCAGATTAGAATCTGACCAAAATTTTTAAACATGCCTGTTTTAATTTGTTATAAGATTGAAAAATGTCCTAAACCAAGACTGGCAAGAAAAGTTTCTTCCTCTTCCTGTCCCACATTTTTAGTAATCTAATGGATTATCTTTGTGGAATTTTAAAGTGTTCTAAGTCATGTGAATCAAAATAACCGCCTTTGCCCTGGCGCTCCTTCAGAGTTAATGCCAGTTTCTTTGTACTGTGAAGTTGCACTTTACTGATCAGAATACTACTTCCACTTCATTTTGGGGGTATAAGGAGATTATTTTAATTTATGTGACTCTCAAGTGTGCCAATCTATCTAAGACTTTATATGCTTTTTGGCACATCTTCTGGCAGCTAAAGTATTAAATATGGTAAGCAGATACAAAGATGATTAAGGACTGGTTTGGCATTTTTTCAAAATATTTTTAATGTGCATTTATTTAATAGTGGTTCAAAATCTCCACTTTTACTGTATGTGATATAGCAGTTTCAGTTCGAGTGAAGTGTGAAAATAAATCACTATCTTTGACGATGATTGTTTTCTTTGATGGAATACTTTTGCTGAAGAGTGGAAAAAAAGTACAGATGAAATTTTAAAAGAGTAAGGAATTTCTGTGGCTACAGGAGGGTTTCATAAAAGAGCACTAAATAACCAGCTTTGCTGCCTCTCAAAGTTTCCTTTGATAGTTGCAAATTCCTCATGCTAGTGCATGAGAGAATTTAGGGGTGGTCTTCCATAACTATTGCATTAATATTCGAGTTTTGTTTTGTTTCTTTTTCCAACTACTATGAGCTCTCATTCCACTACTTTCTCATTCTAACAATAGTGATTATCTGAATTAACCGTGTTTTGAGATATAAAAAAAACCCCAAGACATTTTTTTCTTGTTACCTGTTAATATTATGAACATTGTGTAATTACAGAAACTTTAAGATCTTTCCTTTTTTTTCCCATATAAACTCCCAGCTACTGCTTTCACAGTGGAAGGATGTGGAATCGTAAAACGAACACAAGCATTCTATGACACTTAAAATCTCTATACACAGACTTTCTGCAGACTTCAAAACCACAGCCTAGTTACAAGTGCACTGAAGTCAGAGAATTGTGAATGGTCATATCCCAATCATAGTCTTTCATACCATATCATATAAAGAAATAGTAGGAAAAATAGTAGTAGTCAGAAACTAGGTTTTGAATAAAAATAAGGCACTCTTCAAAGTTAGACTTCTGATTTTTGGGAATCATCTGACTATGTCTGTAAGAGATTCATCCTTGCTCTTCTGTTATCTACAATATTTCTGATCACACCGCTCATCCTTCCAGAGTTTTCATTGTCTTGTAGCTGAAGAGTAACTTTAGTAGTTCCAAGCCTGTGAATTGCCAACATTTGCTAAATAACCCAAGTTTAGCCTTATCCTTTGGGCTGTTTTCCTCCCAGAATCTGTTTCTTCAAAACCCTTTTCCATTATTTCATGGTAGCCACAGTAGTTTTTTTGTGTCAGCAACACTGCACTGCGCACTGTTAGAGTGATAGAAGAACATTCCAGATATTTATCTTAATATACATAATGTTTCTAGTATTGCTAACTGTTTTGATACTGTTTTCTCCTACAAAGTAGTTATATTGTGTTAATGTCAAAACCATTTGAAGAATGGCATGGGTCAGAAAAGTTTATCTGGAGAAATTATTTCATTTAGAAGGTAAACCAAATGTTTCTCTTGTGCATCTTTCC
Organism: Turdus rufiventris; assembly: GCA_013186435.1. Taxonomy (NCBI): domain Eukaryota; kingdom Metazoa; phylum Chordata; class Aves; order Passeriformes; family Turdidae; genus Turdus; species Turdus rufiventris. The sequence continues at coordinate 801,495 of PYHW01010689.1, forward strand.
CGTTTAGCTTTTTCACCTTCTGCATGCTTATTTTCAGTCCTCAAAACCTTCCCGCAATTAACTTGACATTTTAGATAACTACCTTCACAAGAATGAAAAGATATAAGTGAGAATAAGCAACAAAAATCAGGATTTAATGATAATGGGGTCAGACTCAAAATCTTCGTTCACATTTCCAGGATATAAAAATTTTAAATAATTAATTTTATCATCATTAAAATTAATGGCATTTTTATTGTTAATCCCAAGTAGAACAAAATTTCCTCTCAGAACAACAACAACAACCAAAAATTAAATTACCTGATCAACATTAAAAAAATTCAAGACAAGAAATTAAAAAACCTTTTTACTAGTGCAACCTCAATATTTCTTGATATTTGTGAGTCAGTTAAACTTTTTTTCTCTAATTAAATAAACAGCTCTTAAAATATTTGTTACTTCATGTCTCTGAATAGAACTGTAGCAAGTGCCTTAAGCCTTTAATGCTTATTCCAGTACAGAAGAAATGCTGTGCACTTATTCCAAAAGTAGTTATAGCATCTACCTACTTTTTAGTTACTTTCAGTACTTCTGTACTTCAGGTACAGGTCTCCAAATAGCTCTCAAATATTTGTTTCTTTGGAACATCTTCCCAAAAAAATTGGTGGGAATTTCATCAGCAATATCACTCAAAACTACAAGACGAAATGCTGTCTAACTGGCCCTTTACTGGCCAAATAATTAACTAATTTTATAGGGAAAAATTTCAAGAGACTTTGTACTGCATTGTCTTTCTTTGAAAACTATTTTATAAAATCCCTCAGGCACTGTTAGAAAGCTTATTTTACAATTTAAATGTAAAAATAGCAATGCCGAAGATTGTCTTTCTAAAATTCTGAGTCATATAGTGAACTTTTCTTCCCAGAAGCTGCTCTTTTTCATACCTCATTTTTGACGAGTTTCCCATTGCAATCCTCCTTTCCTACATGAAAAAGTGTTTATAGACATTATTTTGCTAAGTTTCCCCTGTTTTTAAATTTCAAACTCATTTGTTTTAGAGTAGAATTGACCAATTTGAACTTTTTATATTTATATACAGTGGATTTTTATTTCAACTTGTTGATGGAAAAAGTGTAAACTAAAATTTGGTTGTGCTGAGATTTTTTCACCACATTCCTAAATTTTTTTTTAAACTTTATTTATTTTTACTTTGGAAGCATGTTATTTTAAGTAAAAAAAAAAAATGGTATTAATCTATTTACAAGAAATATTCTTTTCCTCTGAAACAAATAGCATTTCCCTACAGTGACCATACAGCAGCATCTAAAACACCACATTTCTTTCTCAGTGCTACTAATAGGAAATAGCAATTTTGTATCAAATGCCTTTGTTTATTATTAACAATATGGACACGGAAAGATAAACCGCTCCACTGTCACATTTTGATTGTTCATTTAAACTTCAAAGAGATATAATACCAATAATGTAAGTTTTCATACCTGAACAGAATTAAATAATGGTCCTGTCCTTTATTTTTCCCTATCTTTTTTGTTTGCTCTCTCAACTTTGCCAGAGGAATACACCCAGGATATCACTGCCTTAACAGTTAATCAATTTTTTAGACTAATGGTTTTCATGTCCTTTTGTTAGAGGTTCCCCCTCCTTTTCCTCAAGCAGCTGCTGTTTTCTCTGAGCCATAGCAACCAGTCAAGCAAGCAGAATAACTAGCTTCCTGAGAAAACAACACCAACTCTGCTCCATAGGTGATCTAGTGAAGAGAGCTTCATAGCAACCACTCCTGTGGTTTTATCACGGGCTTATAAATATAATTTCTCATCAACAAGGGGTATTGTCAGGAAGGGAAGTGATAGCATTAACTATACCAGCCCTTGTCTGTGGTCTGCAGGCAGATAGAGTTGAAAAAATTCCAGCAGTCTCCTATGTATTTTGGATCCCAGTGCCATAAGAGTAATTATTTTTGCGCTAGGAATAGGCTGGCTTGTGGTAGCAGAGAACTTTGGAAAATGCTGTAAGCTGGGAAAGGGCAGCCTAACAGGGCTCCTCTACTTTGGGATGTTCCAGCTGGTGTTGCAGCAGCCTGGCAGAAATAGGAGCACTAGGCAGGGATTATCAACAGTTACCGCACATGAACTGGCACCAGCAGACATTTCCTTATTTTTCACAGTCTGCTGAAGCTCACCTGTCCCACCTGGAGAGGACATTGCTTCAGTTGCACACTTGCCATTAGAGGCAGACTAAGAAGCACTGTTGAGTTTCAGATTTTCCTGCCTTGTAAGGCAGTGCTGATGAGTCAATGTAACAGACAATTCTTAAGAAATTTTTTGGAAGGAAAGGAAGTAAATATAAATCTACTACTTTGTCACATCTCTTCTATGAACGACTGTTTAAATACTTATAAAAGCATGAGATTAAAAGTAAAACAAGAATGATGAATTATATAAACTTACATAATGGTTAAAATATAATTCTGATTTTTTTTACTAGATATCATGACTTCTTTTTGTAAGTGCTATAATGATTAATGACAGTGAAGAAGATAGACATTTACAGGTTTTGGAATAAAATCAAGTAACAAACTCAACAGAAGTATTGTTGTATTTTGCATTTTTATGCAAAACATGATTTAAAATTTATAAGAATAATTATGTAGTCCATGTATACTGTTGACTGAATGTAAATTGATGTCACTCCTCTGGGGCAAGGCTTGCATGTCTTGTTATCTAACTTGCATTTGCAGATTGGAAGTATTAAAAAAATGTTTTTCTGTTTTAAAAGTTTTCAAGAAATTCCATCATTAAAAATTCAAATAACATCCCATTTAAGGTAAGAAGCAGCTAATTTTTAAAGCATCCAATAAAATCATCCTCACCTGAAAGCCTGTTTTTACACCCAATGAACACCAAGTGAATGTATCAAATTATAAAAAGACAAAAACCCTCAAAATCCCCCCGGGCAATAAAATGATGGCTTTACATATGGAATTTTTGGCAATGTTTCATTGAGGGAACATTAATAGTTCATCAAGATGAAGGGTTATAACTGTTCACAAGATATTTAAATTCTGTACAATTATAATTTCCAACCTTTATTTTCTCAGGCTGAAAGCTTTTGAACACTGAATAAAATATATTTTACTGTCTCCAAATCTGTATTTTAGATCCACTGCTGTTTTCTGGCATTTTCAATGCAAGAGACAAATGAACCTTGTATTAGAATCTTATTATCTTATTTAATTCTGATATTAAAAAATTAAAAAAAAAATCAGAAAAGAAGGCTATGAGACCAGCTCCATGCTAATAAAAATAAAACTCAGATTCCTAAAAATCCCTCTTCTGTGGCTAAATCTCAAAAGAAGAAACCTATCTGTGATCACTTGTGCAGTCTGAGGTTTCCAAAGCACTGTGCAAGGAATAATTAATTGTACCAGGTTCCAGTGAGGTGTAGCTTTGCTTCTCAGTCAGCTGTTTGTGGAAATGTTGTTCCACTATTTCCAGAAACACAAGAAAGTCGTTTCCCTGGGTTACTGCAGCTGGCAAGGATATTGCCATTCACTGAGGAGTATTGTTATAGGAAGTTTCAACAGAGTGCAGACAGACTTTCAAAGCTGAAGGGAAACTTCACGACCTTTCAATTAATACATAAGAGGGTAGCTGGAATGTGAGATAATAAGAATAAACAGTCCATTGAAGTATTTTGCTCACATACAAAACTTTTCCTCTATTTACCTTAATTTTCAGACTAAAAAGTGGCTGTTACTCTTCAGTTTTCTTTCAAGACTTTTTATTCCACTGATGTTTGGGTCCTGAGTTTAATTAAGCTTTACGAATTCCTTACAGCTGGAAGCCTTAGCAAAGGCTCAGATATGCTTTCTGGCATAAATACTGTTATTTTCAGACTGAAGCTGGTTTTAATTGGATGATAGAATAAACAGTTTATTGCAATAAGTGAATCAAATTCATGTAGGAAACAACTAAAATATTTACAGCATAAAGGAGAAATAAATGATCTGGTAAGATGCTATATTACTTGATGTGAATGTAAGTCTTAATATGAGAGCAAGCAGTCATAAAAAAAAAAAAAAAGGAAGCAAAAAGGGATTTGACTAACCCTTAGAACAGGTCTTAGTATCTTAACCATCTATACTGTCTTTACTCAGTAAATTGCACATACCACCATGATGACATCACTCCAAGGTCCTCAATTAATCTACTCCTTTTTATGATCTTTCACACCTTTCATTGTGGTCAAGAACCTTGTGAAGGATGAAGTGGATGCTAATATTTATACAGCACTTAATGTAATTGGGTCCTGACCTGGCTAAGCACAACAGTTATATAAACACATATGGAAAAAAAAGAGGATTGCTGCAGGGTTCAGCATGCATTTGTTCCTAGAACTCAGTTTTTGTTGGTCCTATGGGCACAGGAAATATCAGATTATTATGACACACTGACTGTGGTCTGTCAATAAATTAATATTTAACAATCAAAAGAGATTAGGAACTGAATGTTAGCTTTAGAAAAACACTCCAAAATTCCAAACTAAGCTGCTTCCTTGAAAATAATAGGCAAAGTCCAACAGAAACCAATTAACTTGAAGGGTTAAATAGACATTTGGAGAAGTGCTATACTTAAGATTTGAAAAATACAGGTTTAGGAAGAGGAGTGACCTAATATAGAAATGTTAAACATAGTTTGTAAAAACCACCTCAGCAGCTGAATGGTGAAGGTGTGGGAAGGGCTACTTTTTTCTCTCTAGATATAGAATGTAACTAGAATACTGACAGAGAGAAAAATCTTGATCTTTCTTGGGAAGAAAAGTAAAAATGTAGGCTAACAGACCTTCTATATAAGTTAGAGAGGTGTGCAGGCTGATCTTAAGAAAGTTGTTCTTTTCCTAAAATAGTTTGTTTTAAGGAAGTATGTAGCTTTTTGGGTGTTAAAAAATGTTTAACTCTACAGCACCCCTGTAGAAATACATGTGCATGAAGAACCTACAAAAAAAAGAGCCTTTCTTCCTCACTCAAAAGACATTTTTTTTTCTGTCTGCCAGTGAGGGGTACTTAAAAAAAGATTGCAGCTGGCAAGTAAAAGGAGAGGCTGAGAGGTGGAGGCCTAAGTGTACATGCAAAACAATCTCAAATTCAGAGCCTGAGCTGATAAAATATTTTCTTTCTAATCATTTAGTATTTTTATCTCCTTATCACTGCAAATGATCCATTCACCAGTATACAAGTGACTGCATTTCCTATTTTTGTTCAAGAGGTTTGTCCTCTAGCTGTTTTTTTGACCTTTTGTTTATAAGTTTACAAACCTAAGATTGAGCGAATGCAGAATGAAACATGAATTATTAAACTTAGTATAAGACTGCTAAATATCTTTGCCATTGCTTTTCTAATCTTTCAGTATTTGTGGTTGTAAATTTTTATTAGAACAATGAAACTTTGAGTATTGTATTAGCTGGACCTTTTGTGGAATGCCAGCCTCAGCTCATTTCTGTCAATGCTTAATATAGAAATATAGTACTCCTAATCAGAGAATGTAGCCCATTCTAACAACATTTTAAGGTGAAAATCTGATAATTCTTTTCTGATCGATAGGCTTTGTTGTTTGAGGTCCATCTATAGTAAAAATAAAGCAGCTACTGTTCTAAAGAATGTACAAAGAACTGTACAAAGTTTCTCATACACCACCCTAAACAGAACTGGTATAAAAAGGAATAAAAATACCAGAGTAAAAATAAAACAGCATTTTCAAGGGAAAATACTATCCTAGACATGTTGAGATACAACCTTTCATGTTATACCTGGGTTAAACTGAACAAGAAGTTGTAGTTGTCTGAAATACTGCAAGTGTCTGTACAGAATCACAGCAGCATGGGAAACAAGCATGAGGAAGTAGGGCTCCAGAGTGACAGAAGAATGACATTGAATTTGGCAGAGGAACAGAGACGCTGGTTGTAGTGCTGCACTAGATGGGAAGCTCAAAGGTGTGTTTCAGGTATTTTTTTGCCTTCTGCATCGATAACTTGTTTTTTACAGATATTTATACCCATATAGAGTCAGATGTTGGTGGCCAGAGAACATGCATATCACATCCCCTTAGCTTCAGCCTTAAGCTGCATTATTAATCAGCAAAGTGGTCTGCTCCAGACTGAAAAGTTGTTCTTAGGATCGTGTGGTGTCACGTGCATCAGAAGGATCAACTGCCATTATCCTGACTCCAGTGTTTTGTAACCCTTTGTAAAGGGTGAGCTTTAACAACCAAAAATTTACACGTTGGAAAACACGTAAAAGAACTTGTGAGAAAATGACTCCAAGCTCCTTTTGCAACAGCTTTTGCATTGCTGGAGTATTTGTTATGGTATACTGCATAGGAAAGTTTAAGGGAAGCTGGAATACTGAAGAGAATGTTCAGGTAGTTAAATTCCTCTACACCATGCAGGAACTCCTAGAATGGAACAAGTTTGGAGAGATGGCAAATTCTGCAGTGTAAGCTTACCTACAACTTTCATGCCAAGGTCCTAGCTGTTCTATTCATCTGACTTTTCTCTTACCTTCAGTCATCCCTTGACACATGTACTAGCTAGATATCATCCCCTTGTGAAGACAAATTAAGAGGCAATTCGGAACAAAGCAGGAAGCTGTGCTATCTGACAGATGAATTTTCTGTGCTGAATTCTGTAAGTGAAGGCACTCAGCCTTACACATCCTTTTGGCTCCTCAGGAGAAGAGTAATCATCTGGACAAAGGGAAGGGCGGAAGTTGTGCTTGCAGTGGAATCTTATTTTCCTAAAAAATATTAGATCTGCAGAGGGCAATTTGAGACACACAGAGGAGTCTAAGCTTTAGTAAACAATCACATTTATATAAAATCTGGCTGCAAAAATATTGCAAAGAATAGAAATCCCTAGAACAATAAATCTTCTTGTTCTTCCTGATGGAGATAGATTCTAAGGTCATCAACTATAAGGATCAGATGAGTCTCACATGTATGCTTTGGCCCAGAGCTGCACTGGTAATAAACAGGATTTTTATTACATTTCTAAGTGCTTCATGACATGTGTTAAATTACTGTAGGCTTCACAAACTGCAGCACAGAAGTATTGTGCAATTGGATAGTTCAAATTTGTTCCCTTTGTTCCATTTCAACACAGTGGTTCAGCTTCTCTTGCAGAACAAAACATGCTATTTGCTTGTTTTATACATGATCTGATCCAAACCGTTCAACTTTTGCATGATTATGGCAAATGACCTAAAGATCTTTCATGTTATTATAGAGTGAAATACTTTCTAAATTGTATTTTTAGCTGATTTAGCCTTCCATTTTGTATCAGTTATTCTGTCAGAACTCTAAGTGTGCACCTGAAGTGCAGGATGTATAAGCCTTTGTCAGGCTGTGATAACTAGATACATCTGAGCTTTCCATCAGCCAGGATGGTGGCATGCATCCACCTCCTCCTGGCCA
>PYHW01010689.1:809010-887687 GCA_013186435.1 Turdus rufiventris
TGAATCTATCTTTCACAGGGTCTCCTTATCCATATTTCAAAGTCTAGTGAATCCATGCATGTATTTGAACCAACGTTAAGTCGGAATGTTAATTTCTGTGTTTGGACATGTTCACTCCATTTCAAAAATCAAGACTGAAAGAATTATTATGAGTTGTGAATCAGAGCTTCCACCTCTCAATCAAGCCTCTCAAAGAAAAGACACAAAACAATAAGTATTGTTCACAAATTCAGTGCAAAACTGAAGTAAATTAGTTGTGGCATTTTTGTTTTATCACTGCAGGGAAAGCTAGGGACATATTCAAGTCTCTGCTTTTAATGAAATAAGTATGTCCAAGTTTCCTCAGAAGAGCTGCTTGCCTAGTCCTCAGTTTAATCTTCCACTTCATTCTGTACTTGGAATGAATTACGATAAAAATTAAATAAAAATCAAATAAAAACAATTCCTGCATTTTTTGCATTCAGAATGAGATGTCTAAATGTTAAAGCAGCAATATTAAAGGGTGAAAAAAGTAAAATGAGAAGAAACTTAGCCAGTCAGTGCTAAAATGCTAAGAAATATTAAGAAATATTTGTTTATATTCTGTTATGCATCTACCTTCACATCTTTGCAGAAAAATTCCAAAACCACAATTTGACCTTGAGGTAGGTGGTATCTTTTCCTGGACAAGCTATTTTTGTGTGAGAGACAGATGAATATTGTCTTAAGGAGTTCTTCTTTTAAGAATTCTGGAAACAAATGCAGAGGAAAGAACATCTATAATTTATATTCAGAATAGCAACTTAATAACTAAAGGTTAACAGTCTAGAAAAAATACAATTAAAAAGCCTTAGCAATTTGTTAGTAAAGTAACCCTACACTAAAGGGAATATTTTTATATTTAGTGCTAGTTTAAAGAGAGAAATTCTGGAAAGTTACTGAAGAATAACTAAGGTAAGAATTTAAAGTAAAATAGCTGTCTTTAGTAGTGGTTCAGATCTCTTTTTTTTTTTTTTTTTCCTAGAAGCAAGCTTTTAAACTTTGCTGGCATCATAGTTGATCAGTTAATTTGGTGTTATTTATATCTGAAAATCTGTAATGTTACTTTTCATTTCATTCTGACAGTATTGTAAAAATTATTTTGGGGGTTATTTTTAGCTGTCAGCTGAGAAATTTTCTAGGTGAAAAGTATAAAATTCTATTGTGTAATTTATATTCAGCTTAGATTAGTTTCTTTCTTTTTCAAATATCCTTGCTTGGTAATTTCTTTTAATTGAGCTGAATTATTAGTATTAAATTAATTTTGTTTAGATGTTTGTATATTTTTTTCTTTCAGGAATAAAAAATCAAGAAGCTTTTATGTGGCCACCATTCCATGCTCTTTTTCCTAGCATTTTTTTCTTTAAAATTAACACTCAACTTATAAACCAGCTTTTTTTTCTGAGAATCACAATAGCTTCAAGGATGTTTCTGTCAAAGTGCCTTTGGGAAAATTTATTTTTTTTTTCTACCAAAACACCTCTCCTCTATATTGTCTATTTGACAGATGGCTTCACTTCCACAGCAGTTTTCCCTTGTAGCCATATTTTGGTCATGGCTCATATTGTTTCAGCTATTTGTTTCTAGTTAAGAGTTCAATATCTCTACATTTATTCTAAGAAGCTGCTATTATTCCTACCAGCTTCAAAGAGATTTAACCCACCTATTGGCACAAGGGGGCTTCATAACTACAGAATTATGTTTCATTAATACTATCCATCAAAACGTGATTGTCTGCATCATGGGGAAGTTAAGACACTGCACATATCAAGTTCTAAGGTCGTGCAAATAGATTCTTCTCCTAGAGCTTGTCAGGTGCATCCAGCTGGAACACCCAAGGGTCAGGGACAATACCACACCTGTTATAGTCTGGAAAGAAATATCTGCTGTGGAGTGGAGAAGGAGTATATATTTGTGAAAACAGAACATGTATATTTGGAAAGAAGCAGAAGCAAACTGCAAAGAAGTCCCAAGGCTGGATTTTGACCAAGGTAAGGCATTTGTCTGCTACAGGCCAAGCATCCAGAAGTAAACTTTTTCTTATTTATATTACTATTTTGTCCCATATTCTGCATAAAATTCATACTAGTTTTCTCCTTTAGATTATCAAAAACTTTTTTATTATCTGTGTTCCAACATAGGTTTGTAAGCCTGGGACAGGTTAATCTTGTCACCTGTATGAGACCACTTATTTAATGAGAAAATTTTAAGTAAGTCAGGCAATAATTCTCACAACTTTTTATTATCCATTTAAAAAAAGTGTCGATCAATAACTAAATGCAAAGAGAATTAATAAGATATTGCAAGCACCAAATGTCACAAAAACACTGCCAGACTAAATTTTCAAGGGTAGGCCATTAAATTGGTCTCTTACATTCTTTTAAATGTAGTTTTTACTCTGAAACAATCTCAGCAGGTAGATAAGATTAAGTGGGAAATGAGAATTGCACTCTTTTTACTGAAGAGGCTCAGGAAGAGCTGATGCTATGTAATTTTTTTTTGGTCAACTTCACATGCATCCACTTGCCTTCCAAACAAGTAACAGCATTTCCAGCTGCCTGCCATGGGCAAACAACTTATTAGGAGACACACAATATACTCCTTAGACCTTTAAAGATAGATGGAGTCCATATTTCAGGATATTTCCGGTAAATTTGCCAGCAGTCTGGTAGTTGATATGAACACTCTTTGATTGGAAAAAACACAGAAATGGATGATAGGCACTTGTTTATATTTCTCACTGTACCAGCATAGGGATTTCATTTGGTGCTACACAGACAGAGTCAATCCTCTATGAAATAACACACTTTTATAACACCAGATATATGATAGTAAGAATGACTGAAGAAACTGCTCTGAAAGGCCAACACTGAATTTCTGGGTACTGAAAATACAGGCAGGTCTATCAGTACACTCAGAAGCAGCACCAAAAAAAAAAAAAAAAAAAGAAAAAAAATTATGTACTTAATGCCCAAAAGCCAGTATTCCAAATGGTGTTGTTTGGTCTGGTATTGTGCCTGATTTTACTGGTACCATCACAGATTTCTGGTTTTCTTCATGGAGTGTTTTATTTTTGAAAGAAAACCTGAACAGACACTTTAGATGTCAATTTACTTACATAGTTCAAGTTTTTAAGGCCCACTCAGGCACTAGTCTTGAAATAGTCAATGACATCTATAAAAGTAAACAAATAATTGTTCCCAATGGAAACAAACTTCTATATGTATAGCAATTGATGATTCTTCTAAATATACCCAGTTCGGGGGCAAACCCCAGGATTTACTTTTTTCTCCATTCAGGATCAAATAATGATATATGGAATTTTCATTCCATGTTTGCAAAGTTTAAAGGGGTGCATTTCAGAAAGGCTAGGTCATTTCATAATAACAACAAAATGTTCAAATCTGGACACTTTGGCATGCAATCTCAAATATTAAATGAATCCAGGCTGAGTTACATGAAAATTTGATTTATAAATTTGAATGATCCCCTGGTAAAGATCTAAGAAATACTTCAAGATATTTATGAAATATTAGTGATAGAGCAGTCTTTGATGGTTTGTGTATTCTCATCCCTTTGAATTTGAATATGATAATCTTTCATTTTAAGTCATGTTTCTGAAATGGAACAAAATTATTCTAAGATGCATGCCAGACTGTCTTCCCATAGGATGTTTGTGAGTAGGTTTTCTACAGAAACATGGTAATTATGCTGTATTTACTATTTTTACTGTTTATGATGCTATTTGTGGGTGGGTGTGAGTGGAATAGCTTCATGTGATAATGACTGTATTTTTTATATATGCAGTTTGTTGCAGTAGCAAGACATCTCCCTGTTATAAAAGGATATTAAAGTTATAATCTGCCAGCCAACGTTAAATTCCCGTAACTCCCAGCAGCTGAATTTGTTAAAGAAGTTGATACCCCTCTAGGTCTCTGGTGAGGGCATATGCTGCACCATGATACACTCCTTATCTCCAGGCATAGCTGTGCAAACAAAGGCTTTGTGAAGGATTTGCTTTTCTGACTGAGAGAACACTGAATACAAGTTATTTTTTGTTACATATTGAAGAGCCTGTTCTTCTTGAACACAGAGAAAAACCTGGGGAAAAAAAGACAGTGTCTGGGCTCTTGCATGGTCCATAGTCTTATTGGGGTAATGAGATTATTTTAATTTACTTGCCAAAACAAACTTTTTTCTTCCAAAATCAACAACAACAAGAAGCCACTTTTTTTACATAAATGTAAATGTCCTTTGTTTGGGGCTTCTCTTTATGCCCTGGTCAGAGCGTTAGGACCTTTTAGCCAAATTTTCCTGCTGCAGGTGAAACCCCAGGAAAGCCAGGCTGTTCGCTGTTCCAGGCTGAACACAGAAGAGCAGCCATTCATTAGGACCTCAGGCTTTGCTCTGCTCCCCTGAGGCCCTACTCCACTATGTGCTCTCCTCTTTTCCCCTGAATCCCCAGTTTTCTCATTTCATTGAACTTCAATGACCCTTTCATATTCCTGCTGCCAAATGATCCCCCAGTACATGACCTCTTTCTGTTAAGTCCCAGGATAAGTAAAAAGAAAGCAAAATAGAGCCATGCTGTCTTAAAGACTACACTGATATTATTGGTGAATTAAATATTCTATTCTATGTATTTATGCTATGTCTCTTAATTAAAATGGTAACACATCTTTTCCTGGGAAGTGTGCAATCTGTGCAATTTTCTCCCTAAATCTGAAATTAAATTAAATTGAAAGCAGAAAACAGATGAACAGCTGTCTGTAATAATAGGTTTGTAAGTGTTTTAGTAGACACATCAACAGTTTTTGGTATACAGATAGGGAAATTGGACATATGGCAATGGTGAAGAGCAATTATGACATTTTTTTGAACATGCTAATAACACATACACATAATCATAATCACTTTAAAGCTTCCCTTGTTTGAAGTTCTTTATCTTCAAGTTGTTTTTTACAATTACTTCCTAGCAAAGATGCAATATATTACCATATGAAGCGTGACTACAATTGTACCTCTTAAATGTCTATCAGAGGCAATGCTTTAATGATATAAATTACCTCAGGGTTGAAAGCATGTTTTCCAATGACTCTGTCTAGCTGTCAAAATCTTTATTGCTACACATAAAAAATGATGGAGTTATATTTGCAAGACCATGGCACTTATGAAGCCTTTGTAGTCTCTTCAATAATTTTTCTGCATCAAATATTCATTTTATTGTCAGGTTTTTTTCTGCCAATTCTATCCCGTTTAAATCTAACCATGTTAGATCTTCAGTCCTCCCTTATATTTCAGATTTTTTGTATATCTAACTAAAAATATGGCAGGAAAGTATTATGTGTGATTCAGATTCATGTGTACTTACCAGTATTCTTGTTAGACTGATTGCACATTTTTTTCTTGTGATTATCCCTGTAATGTTTCCTCTTTGTGGCTGCCAGAAAAAAGCTTGATCAAAGTTCAGAAAAGATGGGTGAAAGAGTGATGGGTTGAGTTGCCTGCACATGAATTATCATCTGATTTGACTCTGTGAAAACTAGATTGAAAAGAAAACAATCGTGCCCTCAACAGTATGACACACTGACTTAAGACATTATCATATTAGCCAAGCTGAATAATTTAAAATAATATTTGCAGTGGCATATATTTGCTGGTTGTTATCCCCTTTTAAGAGCCATTTTCCTCATTGTGATCACAAAAAGAATGAAAGAGAGAATATTCTTCTTTGTAAATGCATACATGTATCTTTGCAAAGAGATAAACCTAGTATAAAGTGAATTTTTATTACTTAAATTATAATCTGTACTAAGGAAGAATTATAGCAGGGATAACTATCAACTAGAATTGGTTGCATGCATGTCAGGCAGAGGTCTCTGAAAACAGAAGAATTTCTTGCTCATTGGGCACTGATCTAAAGAGGTGGCAATTTAAATACAAGATATCCCTTTCCCTTACAAAGATTATTTTAGTATCCTGACTAATGAGTTGATGCCTGTGTGTCAAGGGAAGCATGTTCATTCATTTTAGATCAACACTTGATATGCGTGTGCCCGTGCAGAGGTGGTCTGATTTGATGGATAAACCCTGATGGTTTGGTAAATTCTATCAAATGCTTTAACAAATTCCTTTGCCAACAAACTCTAAAATCTGTTCTATTTTGTACTGTGACCCTGTAGAAAAGGCTATTTATGTAGGGTACCAGTTCTCTTACTACTCTACATTTACAGAGCTCTGCTTCAACAGAACACCCTACCTTGCTATGGAAAACTGCCTGTGAAGGTAGGGAGGGGAAATGGCACTTTCTCTTTATTCAAAGAAGTTTTAGGAAAAGGTAAAGTGAGGAAAGAAAATATTTTTTCATGTTTATTTATATGGTTTCCATGTGATATTAAAGCTAGTATGAAAGTTAAAAAAAAACCCAAAAAACCCAAAACAAAACAAAAACAAAAAGAAAAAAACAACAACAAAAAAAAAAAAAACAAAAAAACCCCAAAAAACAAAACAAACAAAAAAAAAACCCCAAAAAACCAACAAAAAACAAAAAAACCCCCAACCAATGAAAACCACATCTTAAATAAAATTCAGTCTGAAAGAAGACTGAAGCATATAAAAAAACCACAAAATAAATTGAAGGAGCATTGCTGGTGCTCTGGCAATTTTACTTTCATCTAGTAGCTTCAAAAATTTGCAAATATTTCTAAATCTTTTCAGAGTATCTGCAAAATGTTTTCAGGTAAGAGAACGCAAAAGTAACTCACAAAGTCTTTACAAGAAAACATTATAAATCCTGCAGTGTAATGCATTAGTGGTTTTCACAAGCTCTTTTGTTTTGCAGAATAACAAGAGACAATTGTCCAGAACAGTAGGAAAACAAGGTAAAGAGCCTACATGTTTTTCAGTCCCCAAAAAGGACCACAGTTAAAAACATCTTTTAAAAGCATGTAATATGATTTTATTTAACTGAATCCTGAACCATTTGGGATATAGCATATTTGTGTTTATTGTAACAAAGCAGAATAATCAAGATTCTGTTTATCTGTGAAAGCTTCTATATAAAAAATATTAATCAAAAATCATGGTCATCATGGTCATCATGGTTTCCTACAACCAGAAAAAAATGGCCAGGTTACACCTTTATTTAAAGAAGGTAAGACCAAAATCTACAGATATGTCTATGTTAGAAATTAAAGCATTTCTAGCACCAGTTGAAAACAAAATTCTATTGAGTGTTAAAAAGGAAGTTGAACAGTCCGTGAATAAGAATATTGGCCATATTCAATGAAAGTCGAGGGGAATCAATAGCTTCAGAAAGCTATCATTTCCTCATAGGCAATGTAAAAATTCTTTGCTAATTAGAAGGCCCATAACTGATTTTGTTATTTTCAGTACCTCCCACCTAGACTGTCCCAAAGCAGACACTTCTTGCTCGCTCCCCCTTCTCCCTCTTCCTTCCCGATCCAGCAGGATGGAGTAGAGAACTGGAGACACAAAAGGTGGAAATCGCAGGTTGAGATAAGAACAATTTACTGAAAGCAGTAATGAGATAAGAAAAGGAACTGTAGCAGCAACACTATTAGTAACAAAAAGTGTAAGATAAAGAAACAATTTACAAGGAAACCCATGACAAATACCAACTGGTTTCTTCTTTCTTCCCAGCCATGCTTTTGCCCATCAGAAGGGAGGGGTCTTCTTCTCCAAGGTATGAGTTTCCCTTTACCAGTGCCCAACAATGAGGTGAGGGGCTATAGAATACCCACAGCCACTGCCCCAGCCTCTGCCCCATCACGACTGCTGCAAAAAATTAACTGTTCTGGATGAAAGAAGGACAAACCCTAAATTTACTTTTTTTTGTGTGTTTGGAGGAAAAATAGCTAAACAAATGATTCAGAATATAAAGAGTCTTATCCAGCTATGAAGATGGCATTAGCTGTACAATTGCAGGAATAGAAAATTAACCTTTTTTTGTCCAAAATCCATTCTACATATATAGTGTTGAAAATATTTTTTCTGGATTCCTATCCCATTGGTACAGATTTTGTTTTTGGTCCCTTGAAATTTTCTACTCCAAATTACTATATTTGTAATCTTGAATCATGCAAACCAGCTATTATGTCAAAATAACTATATCTGTGTTAATTATTAATAATCACAGTAATTTGAAATTCAAATATGATCATGTGGTTTCCTTACATTATAACTGTTATATACATCCCAGACAGTGAAGGTGAGAATCTATTCTAGGAAGATAGCAAGGAAAGAAACAAACACAGAAATGAAGGATAGTATTTATAAAACTATAGCAGTAGAACTTGAGTGCTGGTGAAAATCTTTAAATATCTTTTCTGGGGGAGCACTGGATTAATGACAGCTGAGTGAAAGGCTTGTCCATTTGTAAAAAGAGGTTTGAACAATAACAATTAATGAAATTACTGGGGGTATGAAGAGTGGGGCAGATTCTGTTAGGGGTTAAAACCTATAATCAGCTGCACATCTTAATGACTTGGTTAATAAAGAAAGCAGATATTGTAGGAATCCTGCAACACAAGCTGTCCCAAGCTGCTAATGTCTGCAGAACTAGAGAATTTTTAAAAATTTTATAGAGAAAAATGAAGCTATTACTTTGTATGATTCAACTTCAGAAAGCAACAAAGTGAAGCTGTGACAATTTAAAGCATTGTGCAGGCAAAAATGGAAAAAAAATTCGCTAAATAGCTTTAAAAATATATACCAGTGATTGAGACTGAAAGGACCTTAAAACAAATATGAGATAATTTTTTTTTAACTAAGGGTATCAGAGACCTGCAACAGCATCACAGAACCTCTGCAGAAGAAATACTATACTTTCACCAGAAACTATATAGTTGAATGTCAGGAGTGGTTTAATATTGCATATAGATCAGGACCAAAATAATGAAAAATAAGGGAAAATAAATTATGAAACTGTCTGCAAAACGTAACTATTGTCCCTTGAGAACAATAGTGGAGATGTGTAGATTCATCACTTTGCAAATGACAAAACATGATTTCCAAGCAGCCATTCAATAATTGATTGGAAAGAATATTTTGGCTATCTGTATTGCCTCTGTACTTACAGCCCACTTAAGTGTACTGGAGTTCTATTGGTCTTGAGAAACAGATGACTTAATTCATTCTATAGCGTGAGTTTGAACAGGTCAGTAAGCAGCTTGAACAGCTGTGGACATTTTGTTTAAATCCCAACATGCTGGTACAGACACCAGACTAATGTACAGAGATTTTATTCTATCACTTAAAGCAGTCAGTATTTTTTTACATTGGCTGTAACCTTTAGCTCCAGCTTGTCATTTAGAAAATCTCCTAAATACGACAGTCCCATTGAGAACAACTTCTTTTGCTTTCTTGCTTATGGAAGAAAAATTACAACAGTTCTGGAGGAAAGCAGCTTGTCTTACCATTGAAGTTTGATCTCACAGAATCTTGAAATCACCAAGGTAGGAGAAGACCTTTAATATCATTGAGTTCAAGCATTAAGCCAGCACTTCCAAGTCCAGCACTAAACCATGTCCCTAAGAGCCACAATTACCTGTCTTTAAAACCCTTCCAGAGATGGTGATTCCACCACTTCCCCAGGAAGCCAGTGACTACACTTTCAGGAAAGAAAGTTTTACAATATTACATCTAAACCTCTCCTGGAGCAACGTGAGGCCATTTCCTCTTGTCCTGCTGCTTGTTATTTAGGATCATGAAGAATCCAGAATAAAGGCTGACAGAAGAAGGTCAGTGTGAGGATGTATGCTCACAAGTATTCTGAACCAATGTTTGAGGAGGAATTTAGGATGAAACTATGGAACATGGAAAGCATGGAATTGTTATTTTATCTGGAATGTAGATAATCATATGCTTATGTCTTCACTTTCTGAGAACCTAGGATGAGTAAAATCCAGGAACATCTGGTTCCTTTAATCTGCATATCCTCAGACATCTAAACTATTGATTTTGATGACGGTGCTCTCTGTAGGACACTCACTGCTCTGAGGGAGGATTTCTTCAGTGGTGTAGATACAAATCACGTATACCAGGCTGTCATCAACTCATCTATTGTCTTCAATAAAATTATCACATGTGCTACCAGATGAAGATTGTTTAGAATGGATAAAATTAATTCATCATTTTTTTTGTTCAACAATTTTGTATTTACTCCTTGCCAGAATCTTTGCTTTTTCCCAAGATTTGATCAGAAGTTGACCAGAAGTTTGTCTCACTAAATGTTTATGCATCAAGACTGAGATATTTTCCAGCTATATTAATGCACATGTAAGAGAAAACTCTTATATAAGACTTTATAAGTATTTTTAAAAGAAAAAGCATATAGGGAAATTCAGTTTATTATGTATGTGATGGTTTGCATGTGGCATTCTCACTTCAGTGTCTCTTGGGAGTGTGTATTTTCCATTTTTACTATAAGTTACTGAACTTGTCTGGGTTTTTTGCATTCTACATAGAGGATGTCTTAGAATTTTTTGGTTGTTTAGAATCACTAGGGATGTCCTTCATAAAAAAAGAAGGGAATTGTAGCTGCTGAGAACTGCCCAGGAATACAACTGCTGATCTTATAAGCACATGGAGCAACCCGCACAACACAGTGCCTGCTTCTACACCTCCAGCTCAAAGTCCTGCTAATTAGTTCTGAAGCTGCACATAATCCTATGATCCCAGTATCTCAGAGACTGGCTCTTTCTGTTGACACATTAGGACTGTCAGGATTAAAAGGAATTCTTCAACTAGGTTCCTGTTCCTGAACAGGAAACAAAGATATGTATGTAATCTGAATATTTGGACAAGTAAACTAAGAATTTAGTATTTTATTTCCCTTTCAAACCAGATTTCTTTCAAAGTAACATAAGCAATATTTTTATATTGCATAAGGTGCTATCTTTTTAGAAACTTTATTAAGACCTTTCATTGTTAGAGAAACATATGCGATCAAATTCTCATTTTGCATTAAAGTTCCTAGGAATAATGGATGATAAATGAATATATTTCAATTAGATTTTATCAGTTGACTTTACTCTCTAGAATTCTTACTGGAATACCTTTTTAAAATGAAAGTGTGAAAGTGTGTCCCTAAATACAGTGTAAAAGGAATCAGTAGTTTGCGCTTTTGCATCTGAGCATTTTCATTGCCCCTCTACATTTTTGGGTTTTAAATCTTTTGTGCATTTTAGTTCATTTTCCACTGCTCATCAGGAGAGCAAAAGAGTGAAATATAAAAGACTACAGTGTTCATTAATAATTATGATGAATTACTCTTTCCTTCTATAAAAATATGTTTTAATATTTGGAAAATTATTTTATAAAACCCAAGCTAATTAATAGTAGGCATTTGCATAGGGTTTTCAAATATTGTTTCATTGATTATGCAAATAAAACAAATAAAACTAGAAAAAAATCACTGTATGTTTCTGATTTGACATTGTCTTCCAGTTCCACATTATAGATATAATAACTCTTGAAAACATTTCAGTCTGTTCTGTTCAGTTTCTTGAATTATATTAAAATATATAGCAACTTGTTCTTCATACTAGGTGTTCTGATCAGCATAAATGTATTCATGGGCCATAAACTTCTTTAGTAGAGAGCATTATTCAAACAGCAATAGAGAAGAAAATAAAATATTTTATTCCTCATCTTTATTCACTCTTCACCTTTTGAAGGCTTATTGATTAAGGTGCTGAACTTACAGTCCTGAGGGAATACCCCTCTTTTCATCTGCACACATTTATAAATTTTTTGTTTTGTTATATTGTTTTGGGCGGGACCTAAATATAGAAAATCACTTTAAATTTGGAGCAGTCTCTTCTCAAGTAGATTATTCATGTACCTAAAATTCAGCAGTATAACAGGCTTCAGGTTTCAATTGTAACAGTCTAAGTATAGGAGGCATGGAAATGGAGAGATAGTTTAAGTGCAAATTCTCTGTTACAGGATTGGATTTTGATCAGAGTAGCTGCACACTCTTTAGTGAAAACTGTGACACTAAGGTCAGATTCACTGACCACCCTGCTACCACCATCACCTTCACAGGCACATGGAACACTTAGGAGAACAGTAAAGGAAGGTGTGAAAGAACTGAGTGCACATTACAAAACCAAATAATCCTGGGAATTTATGTTATGCATTTTTTAAATCATTGTTTACTATAGATCCTGAAGGGATTTGGTAAGAAATTTAAAGTTCTTTTACTTCAAAGTAAAACAGTGATCAGGTTTGAGATGCAACTACTTTGTGACTAATGTAATATAGTCAATATCTAGTGCCTATTAATAATTCACATCTGTGAGCCATTTGTCCATTGTTTCAAGTAAGTAGGGAAGGCACTGCAGCCTCTGAGATGTGCTATCCTCTTCTTTCTTTCATATTCCATCCCAAACAGACCTATCACCAGGTGTGACATTGTCACACATACAATCTGTCTGTGTATATCTGTCTGTCCTCAAATAAATAGACAAAACTCTACATATATTTGTGTGGAGATATACATATATATCTACATAGAGATATTTACTGGAGGACACAACGAGCTACTTACCTTTCAATTAGCTGAAGGGCATCAGAACTGGCCCAGTGTATAGAGACTTTCTAATTTATGCTATTTCCTAGAAATCACAAGCCATAAGTGGAAGCACCCTTTTCATCTTCTGTTCCGCCTATTGTGTGAAGAGATTTTTTTCACTTTAATGAAAAGACGAAAAAGTCTTTTTCAGATAATTGCCTTTAGAGAATATTAAATCCATCTGAAACACATATCAGTGGTCAAAACCTAAAGATATTTACTGCTTAAAGCTGAGCTACAGAAACCAACATGTGAGCTTTGTTATGAGTCTAGACTAAAAAGTCTTGTTTGATTTTAGGCTAACATTCTAACTGAGAAATGTTGTGGGGAAACAAAATTTATTGACACTATTGAAAGATTCAACACTTCATAGAAATTTTTCCTTTCAGAATGTGGGAAAGATAAATTTACAGTAAATGTAGTAATCATGTACATTAAGAAAAAATGTCTGAGCTTCATTTTTAAGAGTGACCTGTACTGTAAACTTAGTCACACTTGAATTATGATGACTTTTTCTTAGTCCTATTTTACATTCACAGAGTATTATTAATTATTATTATGATTATACATTTTTTCAGCAACAATAAAATTCTTGCTTTCCCTATATTTTTTTCAGGTTCCATATATCTGCCTTTCATATAAATAAATATAGAACTACCACACATTTGCTTTTGATTGTCACTTCAGTATCCTTTTCACTAGAAAGCTAATCCAGGTTAACCAAGAAACTCTAATTTTGGTTAGGTTGGGCTAACATTAGCATGCCAGTAAATATCACGTGAACTGTACTTGCATGGTTTTTTTAGCTTTCGGAATTTACTGCTAAGGTTTCTATTATTTCCAGATGACAGGACATGGTGATGAAAAGTATGGGAAAATATGGTTAAATTAATGGGCTTCCTGAAAACTAAATCATTCTGAATCCTTGAACGTGGCTTCTGCATTACTGCATTGTTGTTTGAAAGCAAAAAGGCAAACTACGGTGCTGGAAGTTCCTTAAAAAGATTATCTGATGAACTGATTCCTGCAGAGGTGGAGAAATGTCATACAGTTTTGTGCTTGATGTACATACATTCTCCAGAAGATCTTTATGTCTGTGACAAAGTCACAGGCAGTGAATTTATATTCCCTCTGGTTATGTTGCCATTATCATAACACGTGTGTGTAGAGATTCTATCTAGACTGAACGTTGTTCAGCTTTCTTCATTTTAAAGAGTTCAGATATTCTACAGTAGATTAAAGCTCAAAATCAGAATACCATTGGAAAGAGAGGTTTATTTTCTTCACACAGGAAATTAATACAGGCTGCTATTAATTTTCAGATATCAGAGGGATGCAAGAAAAAACAGACAGGGACTTGTTAATTATTAGATCTTAGCAGTGTACCCACAGTAAATGGTAGCCTGTAACAGATTTCTCAAAAATTATTTAAAACACATTTTTAATGATTTGAATACTTGAGGAATATATCTCTCCTAATTGTGATAGATGAGTGGGTCTTTTCTGTCAGACTTGGCATGCAAATCTGCTTTTAAGAGAAAGGCAAACATATTCCTGTAATTTTTGTCTTTTCATATTTTTGCAGTGCTTAAAGCTACTGATGTTCTAGTGCCTTTAAAAGGTGCTTTGAAGATTATTGAGATGCCAAGGAAAATGCCTGCTCTGCCTATAGGAACATCCTGTCTTTACCTGGACTGACTAGGAAATCCTGCACTGCTGCAGGTTTTTCCCAGTCTTTCACCTCTACATTGCTCTGTCTTCAAATTCTGTATGGGCTTTTGTACCCATGTGAAATTACCAGCAAGGGCATTGTGCTTGGTGCTTGCAGGTACATGGCACAATCCTAAATGTAAATCCAAATTTTGAGCAAGTACTGAAGGCATCATCTGCAGAAACAGCGGCTGCAGGGTGTCTCCTTATCAGCACTCTCCCCGTGCACAGGGTTTATGCAGAAGGGATGATGTGTACTTTAGAGCTGGCAGGAAGGAGCTGTGAGAGAGTGGAGCATATGGTGATCCTGTCATGCATTGCTGCATCTCAGCTGGATTCTCACGTAGGAGAGAGGTATGCATTTGCCTCTTAGCTGCTGAAGGTGGATGCAGTAGCTTCTGGGTAGACATAAAATCATAAGATTGAAGGCATGAAACCACAGAACCTTTCAGCCCTTTGATACGTCCAAGGCAGAATTATGTAGGTCAGTGATGACAAACTTGTTCAGACTGAAGACAATGTTATATGAAATTGGAAAGATACAAACTTCCCGACAAATTCAATTTAAATGCTTTTACTATTCAGAACTATCTAAATCTCTTTTACATTAAGTCATTTTCTATTTATAATGAACCCAGAATACTGTCAAATCTGCTTCTCCCTACAGTAAACCTGAAAATGGTTGCAAACAGTTATTTACTGCTACTGCCTAGCTGGATTTCCTTTTGCATTAATACCTTGGATTTGTCTTTTAAATGACACCTCACACTTTGTCTTGATTGTTGTGAGTTCTAGGTATATCCTCAGCTACACTGCCAGTCTTCTCACTCATATATGATCTACATATTTAATAAATCTAAACCTCATAACTCATGCGAACCCTAACTCAGGATAGACCCCAGCAGAATTTCGCAATTGTTTTCCTTCCAAGGCTCATCATAACTTCTTTCAGAATTTGATACAACTAACTTTGTGTCTTTCTTCTTATATTTTCATTGAGGCCATTTTTTCCTCTTTAAGATTATCCTAGTACTGAGAATTTGCTCAAGTCAAGCTATATATCAGCTGGTTTTCTTCTACCCGTGTAGTTTGCTAGCCTGTGGGAAAGAGATACTAAAATGATTTGGTATTATTTCTGGTTGATAATATACCAGCTGTTATTCATTTTTTGTGTTTCTGTCTGGGTTTTAAAAACAATTTAAATAGCTGTTCCAGTATTTTTCAGAGGTTGATGTTGAGCTGGTTAGTCTGTTATTTTCTGCCTTCTTCTTTTTGCATTTCCATTTCTTTGAATTTTGTTTGCCTGTCTCTTCATTCTAATTTCTCACAGATAACAACTAATGATACTGCAATTTAATCAGCCAGGTTTTTAATTGCACTACAGTGAAGGCCAGCTGCTTCAACGGTTTTGAGAATATTTAGATATTGTTTGACCTGTTCCTTCCTTATTAGAGAAAGAGGTCTTACCCTCTGATAATTTCATTAACTATGACTGCCCTATGACATCTTCAGGAATAACTTGCAAAAAATTATTGAACTCCTCACCTTTTCTGGATCAGCCTGCAATAACACCATACTACAACAAGTAGTAAACAAGCAGTCAACAGGTCTTTTATCTTATGGAAAGTTCTTCATACAATTTAGCTTTCTAGTTAAAGGTTTTCAGTTTTGTGTTGTATCTTCTTCTTGCTCTCTCCCTATGCACTTATTCTGCTTTTTGTATTTGACCTTAGTAACCAAACCTAGTTTCCACTTTCTTTTTGTGTTTGAAATTCACAAAAAGCTCATGATTTCATCAAGCCCATTTCTTACTGCACCTTTAATATTTTTTTCTGTTATATTGTATTTTGCACGATGACCTTAATGTTATTTCTTTATGGAACTGACAGTTCACTCTAATTTCTTTTTTCTCTCCTAGGACTCCTTGTTTACCAGTTCTATAAATTTATAGAAGCCCACTTTCTATAAATACCTCTCTTTTGTTTTGTTATAGTCCCTCTTTTTTTTTTTCCTGAGGATCATGAACTCCATCATTTCACTCTCTCTCTAGATACTTCCTGTTTAGGTGTTACTAATAATTTTCTGCACTTTCTATCCATTGATATCTCCTATCCTTATATTTAGAATTCTTTAAAAATGCGTATGAGTTAACTGAGTGTTGAGGCCTTTACTATCTTCCTTTTCAGAGTGAATGTGTGTATGTAGTCTGAGTTAATTTTCCCGTAGAAGGCTTCACAGTGCTGTGCTTTGCAATAGTGCTGGGTTTGTGTGGCCAGATTCTGGTAGGAGGGGAGTTACAGGGGTGGCTTCTGTGGGAAGCTGTCAGAATCTTCCCACATGTCCAGCAGAGACAATGCCACCTGGTTTCAGGACAGACTGACTGCTGGCCAATCAGGAATGATGGTAATGACTCTGTGGTAACATATTTAAGGTTTTTTATTTTACTTCTCATTACCTCATTTTGTTAGTAATGTATTCAATTAATATCCCCAAGTTGAGTCTTTTCGGAGCTTGATGATATTTGCTGAGTGATCTCTTCTAGTCTTTGTCTCAAGTCATGAACTTTTTGTTTTATTTTCATTCCTCTGTCCACTTGTGGAGAGGACTGATAGAGCAGCTTTGGTGGGCACTTGATATCCAAGCAGGGTCAATGCACTACACTGGGCTATACAAATTCATATTTATTTATAGACCTGGTGATTTGAATGATTCTCCTTTTTCTCACTCCCTCATTCCCTTCTTTTGGCTCTGGTGGTATATAGTAGATAATTCTATTATAGCAACACCATACTTTCACCTTTGCCATGGCCCATGATTTTTTCTGCACTTAAGAGCCAAAAAGTTCTTTAGATATAATATATATTGCCATGTCCCTATCTCTTCCTTTTCCCTCTTTGTCTTTGCAGGACAATTTTCTCCCGCATATAATAAATACTAATTCAGTTGTCTTGTTATATTAGCTCTCAGCCCTCTCAGACTAAATCCTCAGGCTCCTTTCTGTTCTGTTTTACCTGTTTGCTCATGGCAAATTTGAACAACCAGGTTATGACAGTGGCTGGGTTAAGGGACAGAAGAAGCAGCGCAAAAAAGATTTCTGCACTCTGAGTTCCTCATATTTCATTTCTTCCTCCCTGCTAATAACTGGCCTAGGCACTAGGCACAAAACCTAGCTGCTGTAACATCATTTCTCTTTTAACAGAAGTCTCATTCTTTATGTGAAGAGTCTCTTTTAGAAGCTGTCTGCTGCATATTTCCAAGCCTTCACCTGCTCACAGTGAGTTAATCTGCTCCTCAGCAATCCTTACATTGCCTAGGCTTGCACTCACCTGATTCATTGATATGACTTAAGCTGCTGCCTTTGCCACTGACCTTGCATGGTTGAACATGTACTTTAATTATTGCTAATGTTGTGGTCTTTTTGGAGAAGGATATTGATCACAGCCTTAAACAAAGGGTCATATGTAAAATAGCCCTATATTTTAGATTTTGGTCCTTATATCATATATGTCTGTGTCAGCGGCTCTAGGTTAGCTCTTTGCCCCTTGTGATATGAATCCCTGGCTTATTCTTGCCTAGTAGTATAGATATTTCTTGTAAACGTCTTTTTCTTCTTTAGTCAGATCTTATCCTCTCTGGTGGTGATGGTGCTGTGTTCTTCCAGTCAGTTGTCATCCTATGATCCCTAGTTGTAAGAAATTCCACATATACACCCTCCACTCCCTTGCAAGCTCCCCAAAACAACCAGTCTAAAAAAACCCAAAAACCCAACAAAAAAAACAAAAAAAAAAGAAAAGAAAAAAAACTCAAAAAAAACCCCAAAACCATGAAACAAGTCTAAGATTTGGTGGACTCATCATGTTTTATGACATTCCTTGTCAGAACAATTCACTTCTCTGACTGTCTTAGCCATCATGAAATAGAAGTTGTTTATTAAGTAAAATAAATATATAAGAAAATCAGAGACAGTTTTCCCCTTGGCAAATTTGTAAAAGCAAATTTACATATGAGTGAAATCGTCTTCATGTGATGTAATCTTACCAGTTTCCACTGGCATCAAAAAGTCCTGTCAATAATAAATTTTATGGCATTATTACACCTTTATATATTAATTTAAAACTAAACTAAGGAATTGAAATATATTGCTGCAATGCAAGTGAGTGGTTTTTAGTAGTATAGCCATAAAATGTTCCAACCCCTATGGGGTTTTTTCCTACCATGCAGTATAGATTTCTGAGCACATGCTGCTTGCTAGTATCCTCTTCAGTTTTTCCAGCAGTTTAAAATGGACATACTTTCCTCAGCTCACAGACACTTCAGCATGAGTGATGCAGAACTCCACTCTGTACCAGAAACTGATTTATTAGAGGATTTAGCCTGGGCAGAAAAGACCTTTGCTACTTCCCCTCCAGGAAAAATGAAAGTAAGAGAAGTAAAAAGCCTTATGCCTTTCTCTTTTTGCTCAAATTATCCATTGGTAGGCTGTACTGAAACTTGAGATATTTCATATACATACAGATAGTGTACTCTTAGAGAAAGGGTAACCCCACAGCCTGAGCAATTTGGAGGACAGAATGAGTGCACACAAATCTGAGTTTGCATGCTGACATTTTATATTGTAGGAGTGCAGGTGTGGCTAAGGAGTAAAGAAAAGAAGGATACAAGGGAAGGTTTATCATAGGAATAACTTTGAGCACGTTAAATGTGTTATCATACTGAGTATGAAGAGATTTGAGTGATTTGTTTACTGGAGTTGTGCCAGCCTCACTTCTAATTTTCACAAAATCTACAATCTTTATACTGGAGAGCATAGGGAGTGTATAGCAGGGGACAAGTGGAATTGTGTACTCTAACAACTCTGTTTTTAGCCTCTGCTTTTTTTTTTTTCAGTTTCTCCTTTTCCATCCGTTTGGAATTCCATGAAGGTAAGACTAATGTGTGGCTAGAGGTGGATATGACGGCACTAGGGGGTACCCATATTTTGCGCAGAAACTGGGAGTGACCAACCATTACCTTGCTTCTACCAAGTTTTTTTCTGCTCCGTTAGCTTTACTGAACATTCCATGCTAAGTGCCATAAACTTGTTTTTCTGAATGTATATTAATTTTTCTAATACATAAAACAGCTTTGCTAGCTCAAGACCATGGGCACTTCTAAGAAGGTGTCTTCCTCCAGAATGAGGGCAGGGAACAGAAGAATGTTTCTGGGAACCTTGTCTATTGTTCCTCTCTTTTAAAAAACTTCAAGACAGCATTAATTATAAACATCTTCTAGATGAAAATGCCTAAGTTTGTAATGATGCAGAAGCCTGCTCTGCAGAGTAGCATGAAAAAAATGTCATTCAAAAGGCTTTATGGGAATTTGTAAGATCAACAGCAGGGACTGTTAGAAGATATGTTGATAGAAGAAAACTTTATTTTGTAATGATTTTAAGCACAAAATTATGATTCTTGATACACAATTTTCACAGGACATGCACACAGGGTTTCTATTTTTTTTGTTTGTATCAGTAGCTGTGATTTTCCATCTTCCCCCCGAGTTGTGAGATCTGCTTTGTCTCTTCTCAAGGGCTATGTTACAATCTGCAGCAGTAAAACTATGTAAATCAACATATGGAAATAGTTTAGTTAACATACTTTCAACAACAAAAAAGCACCATCTGTGTTAGTAAGACCTACTTACATGCTAAAACAATCGCTTCACTTGCTAGTTTCTCTTCTGTTACAAGCTATCTATGTATCTATCTAGCCAATCTTACGGACTGGATTCAGATATTGTTTGTATAAAACAATATCATGTCATTTATGATGATGAAAGAATTTCTATCTGTGGTACTGCTGCATCCAAAACTGCTCACTTCAGGCCCATACTGAATATGCTATTGCCCTTTCCTTGTAATTATGTCAGTTGTTTAAAAACCCAGACCTGTAAGTGTTTAACCTCCACTAATTTATTTATATATATATATATATATATATATATAAATTCTTAAAACAAGGTGCCAGATGTTTAATATATGCTCTTTATAAACTCAAAAAGTAATTTAGAAATTAATGTTAGTAACTATTTTTTAATATATTGCTAAAGTTTTAATTTTATAAAAAATTAGGGATAAAATCTCTTATCTCTGTGGGGATGGTCATGAAACTGTCTCACAGTTCTGAAGCAAAACGTTCAATGGTCAAATGAGGTATGTAGAGCCATGAAATTGTGTTTATATATGTATCTCAAAGGTTAATTTTACTTTTCTATTTATTTTGGATGTTTTAATTCAAACTAGCTGCTTGCAACTGAATCATAATTAAAGTTTTTGCAACTGAATCATAGTTAAAGTTATAATTTAAAGTTGTTTGTTTTAGGGGGGATTTGAGTTGGGGCCTGTGAATTTTATGACACCACATGATTTCAAATATTGCAACTTTGAAGTATAGATGTTTGTTTTAATTATTATTTTTTGAAAATAAATGGTTAAGATTAAATAAATTCGACAAAACCTTTAGAGTTGAGAACACCACTCATTAAAAAGATACTCTGCAAATTATTCCTTTTTAATGATGTCCATTGTGCCTTTGCAAGAAAATCTCTTCTCCTCTTGTTTGGCTTTCCAGGAGATATGTGAGACTTTCTGAAGGTGTGAAGCTTAAATGGTCTTCTCAGGATGTCTAAGAAAATGTCCTTCTCTCCTTTTGCACTGAGACTTAGTCATGGCTTTATTGCAAGCAAGTCTACTACCAATGAACTCTTTTCATTCACCCTGCTTAGCAAATCTGTCTGGCTAATTCTCAAATTCAGCATGTCTCAGGTTCTCAGGTAGAGGCAGTCTTCCTTCCTCCCAGAAAGGCTGAGCTGAACCAAAGTGCAGCAACCCAGGTCCCATGGTCACTCAGTTTTTCTTATTGCAGCTCAACAAATCCTTCTTTCAGAAAACATAAAAAGCTACTGATACATAGCAAACTGTGTGCTATAAAAATAATTTTATTGTCCAGAATGGCTACTCATTTTTGGTTACTCTCAGCCTGGTTTGTAGCTGTAGCATGCAAAAATAATGGGAAATGGTGCTCACTTGTTACCTTTGCAGAACTACTTGACTCTAGGCACAAGTGTTGTATGTCCTGTAGACAGAGAAAAAAAATTGTATTTATATCTTACTTAGTCTTTGCTACCTTCCTATGAGTCCTTACAGCTCCTAAAGCACAGAGGAACTGTTCCCATGAGCCTTGGCTCTACTCTGATGTTGCTCTTACCAATAAATCCCCACATCCAGACAGCCATTCCAAATTATCTGTGAAAGGCTATCCCTGAGCAGATGGGAAGCTCTGTATCACCACTGCAGAACAGAGTTTGTGTGAGGTGGGTTCCTCAAAGGTCTCCTGAGAAGTACCTTGGCTATACTAGGCAGTCTCCAGCAATTCAATTAGTTGTCTGTTTCTGAATATGGATGGAAACAAAGCATTCATAAACCAAAATTACTAAGCAGCCTTTTAGGCTAGGTTAATCTTTATGTATCCTCTCACACTCAGATACTCTGTGGTTTGACTTGAAAGGGTAAAAGCACTTGTTACAGCATGGTTCAGTGAAAAAATGTGGATCATGAGGTAGGAAGCCAGGTCTTGTTTTCATTTTAGCACTTGAACATTCTTAAGTGGAGGGCATAGAGATACTGAGCAATCATGGCTGTCTGCAGCATGACTGAAGAGACAGTGTGTGGTTCTCTGCTCCAGTCTTGCCACCTGCAAAACTCAAGAAGGCATCTCTGTCTGTGTGCTCATGTAACTAAGCCTGGACCTTATCAACTTATTTCATAGTAATGCACACATCCTTCTCACTTGCTTTTGCTCCCATAACCAGACTATCAACAGAGCCATTGAATACATGATTCCTGTGCAACTGCAGCCTGCAAGTAAATGCACGTGGAAGAAGAAATCTGATAAAACCTCCAAAATATGGTCTATTAACTTCATAGAATTCATTGTCTTAGTATAACCATCTTTTGACCTCAGTTTCCCAACTCAGTTAGTGTGAAGTCAATTCAGAATTTAAAACAATGGTATTGTAGTTTAAAAATTCTAGCATTTTTGATTTTTTTTCCTAACCATAAACATGTAGTAGAAACATACATTGCATATTTTCAGATAGAAGAAAAAAGCTTTAGAAGTTTAGCCATAGCAGAATATTTAGCAGGTCTCTGCAATCTCAGCAAGTCTATTTATATAAGGAACATATGTATGTATGTATGGTTATTATATATATTCCACTGCTGAGTTTGTGACAGCAGTGAATATAATAAATATCACAAGTTTTAAGGTATTGAGAGAATATTTCTATCATTAAGCTACTGAAACATACGCACATACATCCTTAAATCATTTATGACACAATATTCCTCAAGCACTCTATATTTAACTTTTTGACAAGCTTCAAACCCTTTTGTAATATTTATGACTTCTTGAAAAAATCACACTTTTTTGTGAGAAAGTGACTGAATTAGATGAAGATAATTTTTTTTTCTGAAATCAAGACATGAAGTCAGCTATTTGGATGATAATATCTAATGTTGACTGTAAATTCCTTATATCTTTCTCCTGTGACATTGTATATCCTTAATTTAGTAGCTGCACTTAATACTTTTTTTAGTGCTTACCTTTTCTGAAAAAAATTAACAATATACATTTCAGTGCATTCAATATTATATTGTTTGCACTTCTTTTTTTTTTTTATTTTAAATTTATGACAAACAAGCTGCTTAATGAAATACTAAACCCTGAAAATGTTTCTCTAGCGTCTCCAATTTTGTCATGCATAAGGAATCCAAAGCTGCAGATGAGAAATCCCTATCTTGAATTCTGAAAAATAGTTCTAATAGCTGGAAAATACTTTAGGATCCTTTCATCCGTAAAGTACAGAAACATTCTTCTACATTTCCATATAAGCATGACAAAATGCAATATAATTCTCAAACTTTTTGGCATTTAAAGCAAAGAGAAGAAAACTATTTTCCTTTGTCTTCAGACCAGCTGATGATACAGCTAAAGCATATTCTCCTATACTAGGCATCCTAAGGAACTTTTCATACTTTGCATTGCACTTGTGAAGATAAACTCAAATAGATTACGTATTCCCTACTCAGTAGTCCTGTAAGGAATAGCTAGCAAAATATGGTTTTAAACTATTATTTGAGGTCTCAGCAGCCACACAAAATTCTGTCATTTCTGTCTAGGGCATATATGATGTCTGATAATGGTTGGTGGGGGATAGTTGGAGAAACAATTTAATTGCTGGGAAGCAAGGAGCTATAGAATCTGTGTGCTCCCAAAGGTCATGAAGGTTATGAAAAGGAAGCATAAAGACTAATAAAGCAGTTTGTGCTCTTAGTTAGAAAGCCTTCACTAACAAAGAAATCTGTGCTATTTTTTGGAAAGTTGATATTTTGCCTTGATTCTGCAAAAAGTTAAGAATATGAACCGTGGAAGTTAATCATGCTCCTCCTTTTGAAACAACAAGTACTCTTGCCCTGTTCCTCTGCTGAATATGGTATTCCAAAACTATTTATTGAATATAAATACAGAAGCATTCTGAGTAGGGGCATGTGTTTCATCTATTTAGATATATGATAAGATTATAATTGGGAGTGATGACATGCCTATGTGAGGCTCTTAAAACAAAAAATTCTACAAAAATCCATCATGATTATGAAATCATCAGTTTGATTAATTAATAGAGATTAAGAGGGAGTGATTTTCACATTGCTTTGGGAGCTAACATTTTTTATTGCAAGAACCCTGTAAAGAGGTGCCTTCACTCTCCTCCCTTTATCCTTTCTTAACATGGCTTCAGCTGCCTTTGGGATTGTCATTAGCAGTGAAATGCTGAACTGTATCTGCATGACAACTGCTGACATGAACAAACTGCTAACAGTGTAATCACTGATGGAGTCTGGTGAACTGGGATCATAACAGTACAGTCCACAGGTACTGAGTTTATGTTCATGCAAATTTACCATTCACACAGCTGAAGAAAGGGGAAAGAATACCATTTCTCAAATTGTAATTCTTTTGGAAAAGGCAAAAATACAATTTCTAAATGGTAGATCTAGATACACAAAGCAATACAAGCAAAATTGTCCTTTGAATATAGAAGTTCTCAGTTGGAATGGAAATGGTGATATAAAAAGTGGATGGTGGGTGGTGGAGTGGCTCAGGAACATCACCTGGGAAAACACACAATCACCATATTTAAGAAGTGAGATAAATGCTTGCTTTCTTCATCCTGTTTACCATTTTGATAGTAACCAGAATGAGGCTACAAATCCTCTGCTGCCAGGAGCTTCTGGCCTTACTGTGACTGGCTACACCACACTGTTTAAACATTCCTCATGACAATTTCCCTGAGGTTAATACTTTTCTGACCATATTGTTATTTACAGTTTTCTCTGCTCCAGTTGGTGACTCATGGTGAATGCTTATCAAAATGTCAGTAAAATATCGTTAACATTCAGTTAAATGAATTTCATGTAAGCTCATGGCAGACTGTTTTGCTAAAGTGGACACTGTAGTCCTGAAATATTCTTCACATGGAATGGAGAAAGAATAAAGGTTCATTGAATCAACCATACCACTTAGATTTGTTGCTCTTTTGCAATTATCAAGCATTCTGGGGTTGGAATGCACAAACAGTTTACAGTCATTTTTACTCCAAGTGCTAAGGATGTTTTTACTGGGTCTCTACTGCAAGTCAATCCATAAATGTAATTTTAATATGTTCCCTAAATTCATTGTTTATTGGAACTTTTACACAATTATCTCCCTGAAGTGGCATTAAATTCACATCTAAATCTCTCTGAATGAATTGATAGCAAGAATTTGAAGCACTGTAGAATAGATAAATTTAGCAACATATTTTAATAAATTTTTAGTTTTCTGATATTAAAGATAAAAGCTTAGTGACTTGCCAGAGATCAAATTCAGTTCACTGTCTGAGAAGTGTGATTATGGGAATGGATAGTATCAAAGACAGCACACTGACTTTTAAATGACAGAAAACTTTGCTTTGATTTAGTCTTTAAACAGTATTATTTTCCAGAAAAGACCTATCAGTCCACTTCTCTGACAAGTTTTATTATTGGAATATTTGGTTGTTGCTTTATTTGAGCTCCTGGGAGAGCAGGGAAGAGGACCTTATGAATTTGAAGTAAAACAGAATATGTGCTTGTGAAACTTACACTTTCAAAAGCAATGAGATATATAAATATTTGTTATGTTAATCTACAAAATTACTTCTATTATTTGACCCATATGGCTATGTGGATACCAGTGCATATAATTCAATCATATATCCCAGTATTACAAAAAATGCAGCCTTAGAACTTAAACACATTTTTCTCTTGTGTCAAAGGTGAATCATTTCCTTATGTTTGAGATATCAGGATATGAAGGAAGATTACTTTCACAGACAAACAAGAGACAGCTGCCCTTGATAACGTAAGAATTATTCTTTACATTCTTTTCAAAGGATCCATTTATGTCCAAATTTTCATAATGAAACAGAGCTTTTCAAAATTGTGAGATAGGCAAGGCAAGGCAAGAATACAATCTTTTTGCTCTCACTTTTGGTAGACTGAAATTTGGTCATTTTGAAGTGAATTCAGATACAGACAAATGTAATGCAGAGTTTAAAAAGGGAAAAACAAGTTTCTCAGTTTAGGAACATAGTGTCTGTTGAATAAGCACTAAAAGTATATGTATACACAAATTCAACTTTACAAAACCTTCATTGGATTGAATAGGGTGATAATCATCCTCCAGGAATTTTGGTCAAGTGGACACAAGAAATCTGTGTCAGATTTATTTATATGGATGTGTAACATAGCAGGAGTCTAGATCTTCTAGGTCACAGAGAATGAAATGGAAGATTTACATATTTTGTCTTGTTGCTCAATAATATTTTAACACTAGACATAAAGAAATCAGTCCTTACATCTCAAGACCACACTGTGATGGAAATGATCTGGAATTGGAGCTGAAATATTTTTGTCTCTTATAAGCTTTTACATAAGAATAATGAAAGCTTGAGGAGTTGCAATATTGTTCTAATAGAAATATTGTACCATATGATACCTGTGTATTAATTTATTTGCTAGCTACTTGTGATTAGTCTGTGGTCAGTTTATGTAAAACCAATTTATAACTAAAGCAACTGTAAAAAAGTGCAATTTAATCTACATTGGTTTTGTGAATATGTATGTCAAATAAACTTTTGAAATTGTGTTCTGACTGCTTACTGGGTTCTGCTGTTATCTGACAACCCTGCACTGTCTCTGTGTTTGGGATGTCTGCACATTGTCCCCGGGAGCTTGTGGCTGTGTTCTGTGGAGCTCACAAATGGAAATGTGACTCTACTCCCATGCATCTTAGTGTTGTTCTAAACTTTAAGTGATTTCATTTATTCTAAGCACCTTTCATTATCATAGTCAAAATCCATTAATGACTTTTATTGCCTGAAAGAAGCCACTTTAGCTAAATATTTTAACACTCCTGAGCTAAATATTTTAACACTCCTGCCAATGATTAAGATTACTAATGGCATTTGTGTGTTGTACCATCTTAATCACTATTGGTGGTTTCTTTCACTCCTCGTTACCACAATGGTACAACTGGCTGCCTTATTAATGCTCTTGTTATCTTATTGCTTATGTCTTTATCATTCTAATATTAATCACATCTTTTAGATATATCTTTGTTTAAAAGAATACATTGATTTTAAAACCTTTAAAAATTTAAGAGTATACTTTAATTTAAAAAAAAAGCCTCCTCTTTAGTTATATCTGTTTCATTTTGGTGAGGATATTTAAGAGATTTTGCTCTTTAAAAAGTCATGGGATGAGAAAGAATATAGCCACAAGTAAAAATAGTTCTAAATATGCTCAGTTTAAAATGTAGGAAATGAAGAGTGAAAATAAAGCAGTAGTTTACACAAATTAAAGAATGAAGTCTCACAGATATTAGTTCTGTGTATGTGTCCTTCTAAATGTGGAAAAAAGGAAAGAACAATGAGTTAAATATTTTTGCTAGGAATATCAAGTTATCAAGGTAATAAGTTGAGGCGTTATCAAAAATTTGCAGAATGTATATACAAATTTCAGTGAGTCATAAAATGGAATTTAAAAGTTGAATAAGTTTATATGTAAAACAATAGACAAAAATCTCAAATTTATGTACAAAACAGGCTCAGATCTGATTTATAATTCAAGAATCAAATACTGGATTTATAATGGTTCAATGAAAAATTAGCACAATAAAAAATACAGATCATAATGAAAAATCAGTAATAATTGCAAAAAATGCCCCAAACCCCCATAATAGTAAACATTGTGATTTCACTGGGTACAAGTTCACATCTTCCACACTATGTACAGTTTTCACCCTGCATCTCAAAAATGTAGGTGTGAGACTTGAAAAAGTCTGGACAAGGAAAATAAGTAAAAAAAAGAAAGGACAGCTGACTGGACATGGGTTCTATCTGGATTTCCTGTATCCTGCTTTAGAATGAAAAAGAAATAATCAGTGAAGAATTTAGCTTATTTCTCAAAATCAAAGTAACGTGGAGAAAATTCCAAGGGAAGGACTGATCCTTGCCCTACACTACTAGAGTTAGGGAGGTATCAAGCGAATTCAGTAAAGCACAATTTAAAGCAAATCAAAATTAAGAGTGAGGTACCTTTTCACATTAATTTATCTTAAGGGTATAACATATATTAATAAATTAGTATGGGTTGAAATAGTGACCTAACATTTTATGAAAGAAGCATTCTTTGGCATCCACCTTGGGTCTGTAATTCACTGGGAAAAAACTCTGGGAACTTGTCCAGTTCTTTTGCTCTTCCATATGCATCCTTTACCAGTCATCTGTATGATGTACTTTGGGTTTGGTGTGATATCAAAACGTTCCAATAATTTTCTCAAAATTTATGTGATATAGTTAAGCTTTCATCCCAGTTTAAAATAAAGTGCAAAAAGAAATGTATTTGTATCCCAGCTAAGGTCTGGAAAAAAGAATCACCTGACGTCCACCTGCACAGGTATTGCTGCACATTATGACTGTTTCACCCTTCATATGGCCTCAGATGTACTTCTGCCCCTAACATTCCAAGTTTAATATGAAGTCATTCATGTTTTTCCTGTGGGCATGTCGGCTCTGCAGACTGTAGCATGTCTTACACACAACAAGAAATGGTTTAGCCAAGGCAGCAAAGAATTCATTGCTGGCTAATTTGTTCTGTTGCTCCTATGGGTTGGACTGCACATGTGATTTCAAGACCACGTTGCCTCAGCACTCCTGCTTCTGGTGTGTCAGATAGTGAATTAAAAGGTGGCTTAGCAGTATCCCTGCATCACAGTCAGCTGCACAGATGTAATGTGTGCATGTACTTTTCTTTAAACCTTCCATCTCAACCCCAAAAGAACCAGTTTTCACTCCACTGGTTTGCTTGTCTTGAACATCTATATGCTCTGAGAAGGAAATTCGCTGTTTCTGTGAGGCTCCAGTTTTGAGCTGCAGTCATGGCTACACTCACTGTTTGGATCTAGGGAGCCATAAACCTGTGTTTTGGATACAAACCAATGGAACTTTAGCCTGTGTTTTCAGAAATCACTCAGAGCTGATGAAGTTAGATTAATCGGAATTCAAAGCTTTTCATCTTTTTTGTAATATCTCTCAAATTTTCTTGTGAAAGCAAGAAAAGTATTAGAAGAGAGAAGAAAATGACCACCTGCAGTTTTTCTTCATTTTATGAAGTACTTGAAAGAAGTAATTCCACTGTGGGGAAGTTAAAATGACCCTGCTAGCAGCAGGAGGGAGCTTGAGGGCAAAAGATCCAGTGACTATTTTGACTACAAATTTCCCTGCATCCACTGGATTATCCACCTCTGTCAGCCATATTAAGAAAATAAGTTTTTTTTGAACATAAGTATTGTTGGTTTAGAGTTCCACTACACTCAATTTTCAGACTCAGTTTGAAAAACCAGAATACTATGCTGTCCCTTTATCCTTTTTAAAGTGGTTAGTTCCTATATGGGTTGTCTGATCTCACAACATGCAACATTGGTTCTGTGGCTGAGTGAGGGTTTCTACTGCAGTGCATCCTGTACCTCCTATGAAGTTAAAATATGATCCATATTAATAACTCAGACTGGTTTTTCACTGTTTGCCACTATAAGAACGAGCAAAAATAACAGAAACTAACTCCTCTCTTCCCATGGTTTACTCACCCATCCAGTCTCATTTGCAAGATTTTGTCACACTCTTAGTTTTATAGGAAAAAACCTAATAAAAGACATAGGTAAAGAATTCAGCCTGGTTCAGCAGAAAAGGAAGTTTCTAAGCTGGTGTTTAGTTGTTTGGGTTTTTTTTTTGTGAACACATTTAAATTATAAAATATTCAGTGAGTGACGTAATGAAAAAATTTTCATTGTGATACTCATATTTCAATATTTCAATCACTCTTTTGATACTTCATTCCTCCTTCAAATGTCCTTTAACGCAATGGCAGTAGAAAATATCTGGTATAATAAATTATTTGCTCCAATTCACTGTCAGTACCATGTTTGTAGGTTTACTGCTGTTATTTTTGTTATCCAATCTAGATTGCAATTACTATGCCACATGAACTCAGTTTGAAGAATTTCCTATAATATAATTACTATAATTGTCAGCAGTTTCTTTGTGATATATTCTAATTTATTGTCATTATTTCTAGCTATACACTCTTCAGTAACAAAATACACATTTAATCAAAGTTAATAATTTCTTTCACTCTACAGTGATTACAAATATAAAATATTTGCAGTTTGTTATCATGCTCTTCATTAACATATTGCTGGGTTTCCCCATGGCTATTAATTCTGTGCTGTAGATTGCCTCACTGCCTCTAGAAAAATCCTAATTCATTTTGAGTGAAGATGCCAGAATGCAGCCTTTGAAATCTTTCATGTGTTATATTTTAATGTCAAATAACCAGTTCAGCAAATTGAATTGCCACAATATACATTATAAATAACATTCTTGTTTGGGCTGAATGGTGGCTGCAAACCTTGTCATGCCTTTGAATGTTTTGTTCTTTGACAGATTTAAAGAATCAATTTACCTGTAACTGGAAACAGCTTACACTTCTGTTTATTCTCTTCTGCATCTGCCTGATCAATAGGTCTGCAGAAAAGGGGGCACGATGAATGGTTGTAAAAGGCTGCTGTTCATACACAGCTCAGAAGAGTAACTCTCAGCTCCAGTGTACATCTTTGGTGAATTTTTCAATATATATGGCGTTTCAGTGTTTGTTTTTCAGTAGCAAAAAAACCACATGGGAACGGTAAATGGGATTCTAGAGGTATAGGAATGACAGGGAATGACATTTCCATCATTGATCTGTTCCAGTAGATTCAGAAAACACACATTTTTCGGTCCACTATTTCAGCTTCATAGTCACAAAACATTTCTTTAATGCTAGAAGATTATATTGGTGGTCTAATTGATATATATCTAAATTTTAGTTTCTGAAGATGCCATGCAGAAAAACGTAGTCCATTTGAATAATTCTTTGTCTCCTTCCCAAATAATTTTAGTTGAATGAAAAGAGGACAGAGAAGTCACTCTTTTATAGGAAATGGGAAGAGTTCTGAAAATGTCTTCTGTGCTAATTGTTTCCTATGTCATAATTTTGACTCTGTACCTTCTGCACATCAGTTTCCTGGCTTCTAAAAACTGCAACAAGAGAAAAGAATTGCCAAATTATATTCTGCTACGCATCCAAATTTTAATAAAATGGATTTAATAAAAAAAAGATTCAATTTTTTTCCCCTGTTCATTAATAAAAACTATTTTCGACTTTTTCCCAGATGTAGCTGAAATGATAAAGCTTGATTAGGTTTCTATTTGCTGATATCTGAATTTCTGAACTCAGTGAACAATATTTAACATCACAAATCTGTGGTCTTTAGCAAAAACCCACATTTTTTTCCCTACAAAAAAATTTCTAAATAAATTTTCAATAACTGTTTTACATGCAGATAAAAAGATTGGGTTTAAATGTTATTATTCCTTGATAATAACAGAGGCATGAGGTGAGACTTTGATCAAGTGCACTGTCAAATGGCACAGCAAATACCCACTCAGTGGCAATTCAGGAGGGAACACGCCAGGTTACAAAGGATGACTCTTAAAGAAATCAGCCTAATTTTTCTACAGAATTCTGAATAACTGCAATCTGATGGAAAACACTACAGATCAGAAATAATGTCAAATGTTTTCATTAAATAACAATTACTAATTTCTTATCCAATTATAACTTCTATTAATTTTACCCTAAATTATAAAAAATATTTCCATATCCTTAAAAAAGAGCACCCTGACCCTGATAAGATCTGAAAAATACAGTATATGCAGAAAAAAAGAAATTTACTTCACACATTTTCAATTGGAAGGATGGAACTGATGATGTATCTGTTAAAATGAGGTTTTCACCATAATAATGGGATTCAAGAAAGCAGCCGTCTTTCTAAGGCTAGAAATATTTCAATCCCTTTCTTCCTCAAGATGGAAAATTATCATACTACAGGAAACTTCTTATGTAGGTGTGCAGAGCCAGTCTGCAACACAGATGGTTCATAAAAGGAAGGTGTACTCTGTATTATAGCTTCATTGCCATATTATAGGATGTTGCATCCCTTCATGAGTGAGTATTGCAGCTTGTTGTTTTGTTCTTCATAAAAATCCTAGAATATATAAATATTTCTTTATTCATAAAACTTAAACTTGTAAGAAACTGCCTTAACAGAGTCTGGAACATAAATCCCAGGTTATATCCATATTTTGACTTTATTTTTGTTCACATCTTTTGACTTCAGGACATTTCTTGAATAGGAAGAAACGAAGACATCAGTAGATGAATTTTGGAAATTTCCTTTCAGCAGGTGAATATTTTCTGGAGCAGTAATGGTTTATATTAAATAGCATCCATTCAATAGAATAATTTGAGGGAAGCAGAACTACTGAGAATCTAGGAGACTTTCAGAGTGGTTTTCCTACTTTGGTGAAAGTTAGACAACATATCAGAGAGTGGTTACTGGCCTTGGTGAGGAATGAGCTCTTAAATTTGTCAAGGCAAAGATGAAAGACAAGGCTAAAACTTACCTGGAGGAGACCTTACTTGTGTCAGACTAGAGAAAAGCTCTTACTGCCTCCAGTGTCCATAGGGGGGAAAAATTGTGGTGAAGGTTATCAGAGTTATCTTTCCGAGGTGGGTGATTACGGCAGGATACTTGTAGAAAAGGTCATTGCTAGGTTATGTCTGTTAGCTAAGACAAAAGGCCAGCATTGTCCTCATGCCTCCCGTAGGTTCTCACAGGGTGGACATTCACAGCTTTCTCACTCAGTGCATTTTCAAAGGTGTTTTTACTTTCCTTGAAAGAACCATTAAACATTTACATTTCAAAGAGACGGTGTTGCAGTGCTAGACAGGCGTGGTAGTGTGCAAGGCTCCTCCTTGTCCTTCCTCTGTATCTGTTTCTTTATTCAAGACTCTCCATAGTTGCATCTTCATTGGCATAAAGATCTGCTTGGACATCATCAACAAACCCCACCGACTTGAGTAATGACAACTTTGATGAAAGCTAATAGGAACTGCAAGCACTTTATAAATGAGGCCAATGTCAGAATTGATGTATAACTGCAACCATCCAGGAGGAAAATAGTACTGACTTGTAATTTTTAATAGATTTTTTTTCCTGCATTTAAAATAATGGATTTAAAGCCAAAAATTCCCACAGCATTTAGATTGCCAAAGCACTGCTATTTAGCTGGTGGTATTTACACTAATGATCCCACTCTGCTTGGAATGCTCTTTCTTCATGGCCCTATTGCTTGCAAAGCTTTGTATGCTTGTTTTTCCCCTGTTAGAATACATCACTGATTCTATAGTTCTTTGAAGCATCTGGTATGTCACCTTCTATTTAGAAAA
Source organism: Turdus rufiventris (assembly GCA_013186435.1). Lineage (NCBI taxonomy): Eukaryota > Metazoa > Chordata > Aves > Passeriformes > Turdidae > Turdus > Turdus rufiventris. The sequence continues at coordinate 842,340 of PYHW01010689.1, forward strand.
ACTTGGTTCCTAATAGGAAGAGTAAGAATCCTCATTAGACTTCTTTGCTTATGTGAATTTTTGGTCATAATAAGGAGTTATACCAACTGGGGTCCACAGGACACAATGAAAATGCAGGGAAATTGCTTCTTATTTCTCCACAAGTAACATGAGATTTCAGAGTTATTTGTGGATGGTGCACAGTTACCTTCAGCGTGAATGAGAAGCCATTATTCTTTCTCCAGTCATTTGAAGGGAATTATCCTTTCTTAAACTGAAAAAATCAGGCTCAGAAATGCAGAGTAGCACACAGTCCTGCTGTATGATACCATGCAAGCATTTACTTTTTTCTGTCTATGGTGTTTTGTTTGCAATAGAACTACTTCTTTCTTGTTTTCTTTACTGCCTCACTCTTTTCCTAGTTATTGCAGTTCTGCACTGCTTTAAAAGTCCATAAGGTCTGTGCTGTAACATTCTTCTTTAAACCCACTTTTAGATATTTTCTAGTAAGAAAATCACCATTGGTTGATTTTCTTTTCCTTCTAATTATTTCAGAAAATATCAAGTGAAAATAGGTAGAAGGTTTAGGATGAGGGATTTGGTATGTAGATGATGTAAGTTTTGAATTATCCATGGACAGTTTGATTCACTAAATAATTCACTAGCCATGCTGTACAATGGCATTAAAAAATCAGGAACTCCTTGTACTGTTATTCTGGCAAGTTTCTTACAGATAACTTTCAGTGCTTGAAGACACCATGTGAATACTCTTTTTTTTTTTTCCAAACCAAATGATATACATATATATTCGTGTTCTTTCCTAATATATTTATTAGAACTGAATTTGAATTTGCACTATAGCATGTACCTAAAAATTACTTTTTCACCATGAGTTGATGTAAATGCATTTGGATTCACATTATCTACAACTAGAAACATTGCTTTAATTATAGGGATCTTAGCAGGGGAAACCAAGTGAAGCTCAGCAAGCTAGCTTCTCTTGCTGGGATTTTTTGATTCCTGTGAATCTGCAAAACCAAAGTAGGATTGTGTCAGAGACCGGATTACATCAATGTCTCCAGATTCAATCCTCAAATTTCCTTTATCCTCCCTTATCAAGCTCAGAAGCTGCAGTCCTTAGAATTGTACAAGCCTCAGTAAAATGAAGAATGTAAAATTAAAGAAATATCCAGGTGATGAAAACTGTGTTTTGATGGTTGTGGTTTCATTTTTTGAGGATGGCTTTTTTTTCTTCTTAACAAAACATGCACAAACAACTCTGAGGAACAGAAAACATGGCGTTCACAAATAAATTCTATGACTTCTGCTGTGTTTTTAGTTGAAGGAGATGATGCATGACTGAAGCTTCAATAATGGGACTAGTTTAGCACGACTTACAACAAACTAAGAAATGCCTTGTTAGACAACAGAATTAGTGGTTACCTTATCAGCATTGTCTATCTCAGCAGTTACTAAAATAACCTTTGGGAAATTTAGCTTCAGGTGATGAAGCAGGAACTGTTGGATGCTGAAGCTGTATCACTTGAAAAATCATTGCATGGCTGTAACTCCGGTCCTGCCAGAATCACTCTGGTAACTGGTATTGCTCTCAAGAATAAAGGTGAGCAACCTAGAACTTCTGGTTATTGAAATGGTTGCTTAAACCTTCCTTGTTCTCTGAGGTTTGTCTAGAATGATCCATTATCCTTTTGATCCTTTCTCCTTTTGGAGATACTTCAAATGTAAACTTTTATTTTGAGGATGAGTGTGTCTCTACCTAGGCTGGTGAAGTATGGAAAGCATGGCATGCATCCCACTGCTGCCTGTCTGCAATCTGAATAACTCTGGAATCCCAGTTAAGAGACTGGGAGCATGTGAGGCAACAGTGAGATAGAATCTGTGACGTTTTCCTTACTTATAAACTGCAATCCATAGTGCAAGCCAAATGCACGTGGAAATCCATGGCTCTTTTGCAGAAAGACCTGGATGTGGAAAGGTTTGAGTAAGGCCATAGGATTTTCACAGTTAATCAACCACATAGAAGACAGTAGATGCATGGAGCAGGCCTTGGGCAGTTAATATTTTTCAAATAAGGAACATTTTTTATTCAAGAATAAACCACTTTGATGTTTTCAACAAATAATAATAATTTTTAAAGACTACTAAAATTTATGGATCCTCCTATGAAAATTTTATCCCCACTGCTGACTGAGTAAATGTGGCCTCTTGTGATTCTTAATATATTGACTTTCTCCTTTTCTTCAGACTATTCCTTCAGGCAAAAACTGAAACTCAAGTCCTCACAAGGAACCTTACAGCCACCGAGGACTTCTGAAGGTTTTGTTCATTACCCAGTTTGCTTATTGGGTGCACTGCTGTCTACAGGTCTAGCCCAAACTCATTGGACAGTATCCCTCAGTGGAGTATATATTAGGTTATGAACTATAATGTCACATTGAGTTATGTCATATATGACACAACATGACCCTAAAAAAATATGATGAATAGTGATGAGCAGAAAAGGACGTTTCAAAAACTTCTGTCAAAGTAAACTTTTTAAATTATTATTTTTGAAGCTGGCCTTGAAAAGAGCCATATTTTTAAAATAGGATTTTTTTAGGGGGCGAGGATTTTGCTCACAATCAGATATTAATCATTAGTGAAAAAATAAATATTTCCTATCATGTAATAGATTCCTTCCACAAAAGATAGAACTTCTATGACTATACATGTCCAGCTGTGCTGTCTACTAGAGGAAACCAACTTCCCTTCAGTCTGATGTGTGAGGTTTTTCACAAATCTGGAGAGATTATGCTAGATATATATCATATGCTCCCTCTAGCTGAGATTGTTTTATACATATACGTGTATGCTTTCTCTTAAATTCCCTTCTTCAAATTGATGGCTCCCTGGTGGGCTTTTTAACACTTATGTGGTGTTTATCATCTTTAAAGGATCTTTTAAATATATGTGATTGTACTTAGCTTCATGAGGTGAGAGTGAACTGAATGGACAACAGATCTGTCAATGCTGTTTAAGGTTAGTTTTACAGGTCTCAATTTTTGATTATGCAGTGAAACTTCCTGCATGTTAACATCTGATATAAATCCCATGACACTTGTTTCAGGGTCATGCTGCTGGATGATATAAGTGCTGTGTATGGAATCAATGGCTCTCAGAGAAGTAATGCTTGTGGCTGTGCAGTTGTTGATCGTAATGCCAAAGACTGAAAGGTGATTCATGGTGCTATGAGCAAGTTAAAATGTATTTATTGTTATGAAAATTGTCTTTCTGTAGTTCACCCTTCTGCTCTTGCCTCCCCAAGGCGTTGTTTAACTTCCATATAATACAAATCCACCAATTTATTAATTTGTTTTTCCATTGGCAAGTAGGTTCCACTTCCAATCCAGTTTGTCTCTATATCAGATATATCTTCAGAAGAGGAAATTATTGCAAGAAGATTTAATTGCCTTGGAAAAAGCCCATGACTTAAGACATTTAGCATATTTTGTAAGTCTGAGGCTTTTTTGTGACTTAAACATTTATGTTGGTCTTTGCTACCAAAAACTGAAGAAATCAAAGTTAGGGGTCAATGCAGTGTGCTTGCTTTTGTTGCTTCCTTCTTCAACAAGCACTGTGAGTTAGAATTTAGTAATAGGAAAAAATCTGCTTTTGTCTTGTAATGTTATCAATGTGTCTTTCAGAATTAGAAATGTTATATTTAGCTTTATTGAGTTTTAGACCATATTAAAAAAAACCCTAAAAATATGAAGTTCACATAACTTTTAAAGGGAGGTAGGGACCGCATTTTCAGGTGTCAAAGGTTTTAGTAGGAAGGGAGAATATTTCTTCAAAGCTTGGAGTTTTCAGTGTCCTAAAACTAGAAATGTCCTCTGATGTTTTAGCATACAGTCTATGTGCTGTGAGTGTATTTTCATCCTGGAAGGGAAGTCAAAAATCCCCACATAACTTGATTGACATCTGTAGTAAAATTGGCATTACTCATTCCAGTTCTGGGCTTAAAAAATATGAGTTTTGGGAAGCAAATGTGTATTTTGGGCTTTGGGCTTAAATATCCTCAAAGGAATTCTCTCCATTTGAATCTGAAATAATTTGTCAAATTAGCACATGACTGACATTGCATGAAACACACGCTGACATTCTGCAATGTGGATACAACAGAGTCATTGAATTGAATTACTACTGCTAGGTGAGGCATGAAAAGGCTTGAACAGCATTGCATGAGTGTGAAGTTGCAAACCCAATAGTAGAACATGAAGAAATTGATTCAAGGGATTTTTTTAATAAGAAAAAAAGGGATCTAATTGTCATTAAATTATAGCAAAGTTTATGAAGTATTGTTTTCCCATATGTATTTAAAAAATCAAAAAGCATGTGAAAACTATGAAGGCTGGTTTTAATCAACTGTTTCCTCTTTCAGAGTACAAATACAGTACCAGTTTGTCTTACACAGAAGAATAATTAGGCATCCTTTGTTTTAGTGTTTGCAATACCGGATTTGATGCTTGCACTAGCAGTACTCAAAAGAGGTTTTGGCCACAGGGGATGAAATATGTTGAAAAATCCAGGCTCAATAGCAAATAAAGAACAGAAGAGTTGACAAGAAGCATTAATACTTCCCAAGGTGGACAGAAGGAAGTTCAGATTCTTTCTCGTTGGGGAGATAGGTTGTTTCAATACTGCAGGAGATGCATGAAAGTTCTGATACTTCTCTCTGGTTTAATCCGAGATAAAAAGTTTTGAATATAATAAATATAACTGTATTTCCCAAACACCTGGAAGAGTGGCCAATTTTCTGGCAAATTCAAGGAAAAAAACCATGACTAAAGCCCTAATTTCAATCCAATAGTGGCTCTGACAGTCTCCCGTAGATAATAGAATTGAGTCTGTTCTTGCACAGACTTGGTACCAAAATAGGTAGTCAGGTTTACATCTTTCACTTAATTTGTGATTAATCTGTCAGATGACAAAACACATCACTGGTTCTGTGAAGGGGTTTAAGATAATTTGAAACCATAGTACTAAACACTGAAAGCTGTTACGCTGCGCTAAGTGGAGTTTTCTGTCCAAGTGAATGATGCCTTTAAGCAAGGGGTGCAACACAAGGTCCATAAGGATGGATTCCAGGCAAAGGAGATTGTCAGTTTAGTTAACTTTTACTGTCTTAAGTTAAACAAGCCTAATAATTTAAATATACAGATTAAAAGTCACATCCATAAGGTATTAAAAATTAAATCTAGATTAAACACGGGCACAGGTCCTGCAGCAATCACCATTCCATATACCCTAGTGTAAAAGAATATATTTAGCTTCATCTCTAGATTTTCAAAACTTAGCAAGCCCCTTCAAAGCTCATACGTCAGATGACCCAGTGTCCATTTCAAGCTCAAAAGAAGAAGTTTGGCTGCCAAAAAAGGTGCAATGACTTTAAGTATTAGTCTTCCTAGAATCAGGCCTTAAGTGTATGTACTGTACATGTTTAAACCTTTCCCTCAGTGATATCAAACTGTCTTGAAACTGCACTGATGAGACTAAGAATAACAGTTTATCTTTCAGGTAACAGCACATATATGCTCTGGAGACAAGCATCTGGTAGTGTTTGCAAAACCACTAATTTGTTACAAATTTTATACAAAGTGCTCCCTTTGAGTGAATGTGCTAACTGTTATACTGTAATGACTAAAATTTGAAGAGACAGGTGAAAGCATTTTATTCACTCTGATGAATAGCTACTTACATAAACAGCTGCATTAGAAATCAAAATAGATGTTTAAATGCATAAAGGATCTTGTGATGCCTACACACATTATTAGCAGATAAATATTCTGAAATTTTTTTCACAACCCTCATTTTCAAAAGCTGAGATTGGATGTTATCTTTTCCCTTTTAAATCATCCTCTTTTGTGTGTTTGTTTGACAAGATTACATCATTGCTGAGTAAATGTTTAATTTAGGTGTCCTCCTTAGTGTTGTAATCTTTTTGGTCCATTTGGTCCTGAATGTTTCATGTATGTACTCCAGTTCCTCGCACAGGTCTCTAGTGAATGTTAAAACGGAAACACATTGAAACTGGATGTTCTTTAAAGAGCTAAATATGCAGCTAACACAGAAAAAAAATCCATATCTGACTGAATTGTGAAAGGCACCGTGCTGAAAGTTTAATGTGTTTATCATGCATCATCCAAAATAAATTGTCCTACTTTAATGTTGGTTTCTTAAAATATACATTAGGAGTTTTAGTGATTAGATGGACATTGTCAGCTAGGTAGACATGCAGTATTTTACTCTTTTGGCTTCCTGATTTCTTTGTGGATTTGAGTGCATTTTCCTGTTTATTGGAGGGGTTTTTTCACTACAGTTACTACATGAATACCCCCACCAAGTTAATTGCCCTTCTAACCCTACTGCAGGCTGCTCTGAGGAAAATGGTTAAATATATAGGGCAAATAAAGCTTGAGTTGAATCATCCACCTGAGGAGATTACAGATACCAGTCAAAGAGCCTATCCAGGCAAGTGGATGGCACTACTCATTAATAAGATAGGCATCTGGCAAATGAACAAAACTTTAATTCTTTACTAGCCAGAGTTAACTGAGAAAACAGATGTAGTGATCATGTATTACTGATGAAAGCCTTCAGAAAAAGACTGTTTCCTTTTCCAGAGCAGGTGCTGCTTATTCAGACCATGAACTAGCCAAATTAAACTTGCTAGAATGTCAAATCCATAACAAAAAATTCTGAAAGTTTTACTTAAGACATATAGACATATAGACTTGCAGCTATTATTCTTTTCTACAGACCTACTGCAGACACAGGAGGGTTAAGCCATGAAAAGTCACAGTTTAAAAAATTGCATCTTATTCCTCAGTACTTTCTTCATATCAGTGTCACCTGGACATTCTCCTGCTGAATTTCAATTGAAATTTGTCTTCCATTGGTGTGTAAAGTTTCTGCCCACTCTCTGAAGGAACTTAAGCAAAGTTAGCTTTCCAGAATGTTACAAATAGGGAAATGTTGCTGTATGCATGGAGAGGACATGAAAACCATCATGACCTAGGTCTAGAAATCACAGTTTAAATCAAACAGAATTGTCCCTTAAAATAAATAATATATTTTCTCCAGGCAAGAAAAGCTTATTACACTCCTTATGTGATGTTGAACACATAAACAAAGCAGTCAATTTTTTTCTGAGATTTCCTTGCAGTATAATCTAGTCAAGAAACTGGGAAAAAACCCAAACTGGGCAGAATTATTGCTCTTACACTATGAGTTATTTTTGGTAAGGAAAACAAGTGGACACAAGGGATCACAGACCTGTAAATTGCATTGTTGTACTGAGCAAGCTAAATGATTAATACACCGGTAGCTGACAGTCTGTAAGCAATTAAAGGAGAATATGTTGATCAGTTCTAGGCACAGCTGATTTATGAAAAAAAAAAAAAAAAGCATAAATGTCCTTCTTCTAACCAATCTGTCTTAGAATGGAATAAGCATATGTTCTTTAAGAAATGGACATTTGGGTACAGAATGGATTGTAAGTGCAAACTTGTGTAAATTTTAACAAGTAGGATGTACGCTTGAAGGTGATAAAATGGTTACATTTTATCTCAAATCATTAGGGGATGTGGGAAATATATCAACATGTTGAATTACTTGAAAAGTTCATGTATGTCACATGCCCAGAAGGCAGTGTTCTGTTGACAGGAAACCAAAAGGGGTCAAATAATTTTACCTTATTTAAATTTCAGCCAGGTTAAATTTTCACAGCTTATTGGGGCAAATTCCAACATTTACGATATTTTTTTCCTAGGGTTACCTAGTTAATTGTGTTAGCATCTACTGATATTAACCACTGAAGACATAAAAACAAAGTTTTGAGGCCCTTCTCCATTTAACAAAACATTTACTTCCTGGCACTTTTCTGCTTCTTATACTCTGTAGCAGAACATGAATTATTTTTCCCTTTCCGCGTTCCTCATTTATGAGAATAGTTTTCTCTTCTCCCCACTCCTGCCTGTGGGATAGCTTAAGGAATTCTGCTCCTAATCTGCTTCTCATTGTACAGTCTGTAAAATCTGCTGGTTTATGTACACCATGGAACATGGGAAACTTTTCCCGCAAACAGCTTTTACTTAGTCTGTTCTCAGTGCCAGCCATTCTCAGGCTGATTTACTATTCCCAGTTCTTGTGACTTCCTTATGACATTTATCTCTTTCTGTAAATAGTTTCGAAATATGTTGCATCTGAATTTCACTACTGAACTGGGGTAGCCTAGAGACATTGCTCATACTGTAGTTTATTATTATCACCTTTTATTTGCATTGTTAGCATAATGTAAGGAAGAAGTATTTTTTTCAAAAGAAATATTACTACATGGCTGGACACAGCAAAAATGAACGTTGGGGATGATTTAGAAATTTGTTTTCTTGTTTAATTGCAGTCATAAAATCAACTAGTACAGGGTCAGTTTATCACATATCATTGTTAATTTATTTTTGGTGAGTATTAGGTTGCTGAAACTTAAAATTTAGTTTTGTCAGTAAATTCAGTCACAAACATCTTAATTGCAAATGGAGATGAAAAGTCTGTAAACATGAACAAATTCAATAGTTTTGAGATTTGAATATGTATCCGTAGGAAATGTCTATTTGTACTTTTCTGGCAATACCGTTTGCACAGTTCTGCCACAGTTCTATAGGGTGGAATGAGGAGGCTTGGTTTGTTATAGAGCAACTGACAGCACAGATATTGAAAACAGCACTGGAAACAAAATGATGAAGAATGATTTCCTGAGTCAGGGCCATTCTTTATAAAAGCTCTATCAGCATAGGCCTATACACATCAGAGGACTTGGGCAGAGGTTCACAATATAGTGAGTGAACCTGTAGAGATCTCTTCCAATCTAAAAAGTCTGCAAATTTTGAGAAAGAACTGAGTCTTCTATGCAAGTCACACTCCAATGGCAAACATCCTGTTAGAGCAAGACCAGCTCAACATTAAGCATCTGTCGTCATTTAAATGGAAAGCTGATCTGTTTAGATGCTACAGCATGAGTGGTAGAGGTTGCCCAACTCACATAAACATTTACCTTTATTTAGTGATAAGCCCATAGCTGAGAAGCTTATGGGTATTTATATTTGGCTGTGGCAGTCTTGTAATTATTTAATAAGGCACACTAAAGATAAGGTTATCATGATATAAGTGCCTGTAATCCCTCTGGGGTGCAATTGCCTCATGATAACCTCATCCCTTGAAGTTGTCTCTATTGCTAATATGAAAAATGTTTGTTTTCAGTGGGAATATATATTTTGTGGTGGGACAGCATTAAACTGTCAGATCAAAAAGTTAAATAGCATTTGGAATGAGCACAAGGGTTCAGATGGATTAACTCAGCCCTTATAGATGGTTGACAAGACAAACTGAAATAATCCAAAAAAATTTTAAATGAGTGAGGTTTTGTCTGGAAGCATCTGAAGAGAAATAGCTGTTTTCCAAGAAAAAATGCTTTAAGTTTCTTAGACTCTACTAGTGAACCTTGAGATTCATAAGAATCAGGAAATATTTTTCAAAAGACATAGTTGTGGGGGTTTTTTTGGAAGAGTTGTTTTTTTTGGTGTTTTGGTTTTTTTGGGTTTTTTTTTGGTTTTTTTGGGTATGGAGGGTTTTTTTGCTTGTTGTTTTAGGGTTTATTTTGTTTTGTTTTTTCGAGGGGAGGGGGGTCTTTGGTGATAGTAGCATCTGTATCTTTTCTTCAAAGCCCAGCATTTTGAATAGTTGATCTGCCATTTAGTAACACAACACTGTGTATGGCATCGTAAATCATGAGACAAGCATTAATAAAATGCACATGCTTCACTAACAGGTCTTGGAGGACAGCTGCTAAACTTGTTGCTCCAAGGAATCTTCAAAACACAGAAGTACATTAACTCACTTGAAATGTACCACCTGAAAACTAGGAGACTGTCATAAAGACCCTAAAATACAATAAATAGCACTTTCCTCAAGACTCGAGAAGTGTGTGGATAAGAACACTCCTTAGAGAGGCAGAGAAATACTGTTTCTGAAGGACACAAGTCCAGGTCAGGGACTCCTCTTCCCTCTTGCTTCAGGCATCAGCTGACATAAATTTGCACCTCTGAGCAGTTGCTCACAGACGAGTGTATGACAGGCATGCACATTTTGTGTCCCATTTTGCTTCCCTAAGAAGCCCTGTGGCCTACTTCTACAAGCTGCTATGTACAATCTTGTGACAAATTCACTGTGAGGTCCAGCAGACTGTCACCCCCTGCAGCTCCAGAGGCTGGAGGGACCGCATGGAGAAACCTTTCCCATCGCATGAAGGGTGTTACAAATGGGAGGTCAGCATGGCAGTCTCACTGTTTAGGTTTCTGCACTTTTTATAGGCTCTGGCTAGTTGTGTGCCTGAAGATGGAAAATATTTGGAAGTAAACCAAAAAATTCAAAACTAACCTTTTATTTCCTTGGGATTTTTGGCATCAGTGGCGCTTTTGGCTGTGTCTGAGTGGAATAAGCTGTGTCTTTGAGTTTAGTACATTATACAGTAACATATTACACTTCTCTATTTTTTGTGCCTGGGAATTTCACCTCATCCATCTTTCACAATGTTCAGCAGAGACTTTTAAAAATCCCTGAGCCAGCTTTACGCAATTAATTGGAGACAGAGCCAAACCCTAGATCCTGATTTCAAACCTAAATCCTTGTTCCGCTTGAATCTGATGCTATGCCGGGCCTAAATTAAACACAGAATCAAAACAATGAACATCTAACAAAATCTGAATTTAAATGTTATTTGCTTGGCTAAGACTGAATATCCTGAGTGCAAATTTTGGCCATTCAATACCTACACTTAAAACATAGCTTAAACTCAGTAGTAAAACAATCAGTGAGAAAAAATGGCATGTTTCAAACTATTTATTCTCAGTTAAATCAATATCTCATTTAAATGTTTAAAGCATTGAAACATTTGAAGGCATATTTAATTTGAAGGTTTACTATAATTTTGGTTTGGTCATCAGTTAAAACTCTTCAAATATCTCATATGTGTATCTGGATCCCTTGGTCTTCTCTCTTTCCAGTTTTTGAAGTGTTGACCACAGTCTAATCATTTGCTATTCCCCTAGAAGGACTAGGCAGCTTTTGTTTACACAGAAATGTATGTCTTAGGAAAATATATGGGAGATAATTATTGTCTTATTCTATATTACACAGTCATCTTTATGTTATTTATATGTATATTAATGTTATTTATATATGCATATTATGCTATTTAAAATAATAATGAGTCTATTATAATTTTTATCCCTTTTTAAATTACATTTCCATTTTAGCTATATTATTCTAAGTCAAAACATTACTAGCCCATGTTAGCTCATAACTTTCATTTTTCCATCTTAGTGTAAGTCACACTCAAATTTGTAGGCAAAAGGGCATGAGACCTATAATTAATCTAAAACTAATTAACTGTTTCTCAAAGTGGGACAGTGACGTTTGGGCTGTTTCCCCTGAGTACTAGTGCTGCTTTGGAGCCCTCTCCTGGAAGCTCTACTTGTGAATTGGGAAGCAATTCATGAGTTGTTTTTCATTTGGAACTTGCTGTAAGATTATGAATTGGAAAGTTTGCAGCTGTGTAAATAGTGGAATAAAGGATTTTTTTTCCCCCTCAATTTTGACTATTTTCTTATAACTCTAATAGTGGGAAGCCAATGGTAAAGCCATGATTGTTAATGATGTTGACTATATAGTTCCTTTCTTGATGCTTGGCTCACTTCTTTCAAGTGTCCTGATCTGCTCACAGAGACTCCAGGAATCTCAGTTCTGGCGGATGATTTAGCCTGATTCATTTCAACTTCTAACACTGATATCCTGACTTCCAAGACATTAAAGAAAACAGCTCATTTTATAACCTTTTTCATCTACTATTTCCAGTATTTGTTTTACTCTGTTTCATCCTACTTGATTGTTTCTGTAACTGATCAGATAATGTATTACTATTTTACCTAAGGCTTAAGATTCATTCTGTATAGACAAGATTTATTACTAGTATCAGTTTACTCAGTGTTTAACTTGATTGCATATTTTCCCACACCTCAAAACAACAGGGATTTTGAAAGGCAAATATAGTGAAACCTTAAAAAAAGAACAAACCACACAACATTGGGTGCTACCTTTCAGTGATTGCTGAAGAATTTGGGGTCTATCTTTATTTTTAAGCTAAACAAGAAACACCAGCAAAATTCACCAAACTTTTAGATTTCAAATTAACAATTCTCGAGGCTTCCAGAAAGATAAGATTGATGAGTTCGTGCGGAGAGGAGATAATTAATTCTGTCATCTTCTTCTGTGTCATTGCTATGTACAGAGGTACAGAGTAGTCTTTGGGCTGCTTCTGCCTCTCCCAAGTCATCATGTCTGTTTATACTGTGTCGTAGCATCTCTTTCCAGTCTCATGGAAAACAGGGGAGGGTTAATTATTTTATCCATTTTCTTACTTTCTTCAAGTCAAAATTAAACAGAAACATAGCTGTCATCAGGAAAATATGAACCGATTAGTGTTCCATCTGTGGCACGCCTTGACTGCCAATGGATTTTTTAATTATATTAAAATGATGGACTTTGTACTTTGATAGCAGAAGTGAAATAGGAAGCTAGTTTCTAATAATTGCTTTAAAATGTACTTTGGAGGAAATATGGAAATATTAGCATTACCAGTAATACAATCTGAATGAGCTAAATGGGAGGTGTAATGAAAAGTTCAAGGCAGGAGGGAGCAGGAAGAATATTGAAAATGTCATTGTAGGCTGGCTGAGGTATCATTTCCCAGACGATACTTTGGCCTGCCCCTGCTGTATCTGAATACCAAAGCAGTGAGTCTGTGCTGATACTGATTTACTCATTGCCATTGCTCCTCCTGGTGTATAGTCATATCCTTGATATGTATTTATAGTTTATATCCACAGCATAAATATATTAATGTTTAAGTTAAAATTGACTTTTCCAAGTTTGTTCTATCTTCCAAGATAGTTCTTTGCTCCTAGATTTTACGTTGGAACTTCACTGAAATGTACAATGCATAGTCTGTGCTATACTGTTCTAGCCACAGTCACTGAAAAATACAACTTAATTAGCATTTTTGAAAATATGCAACATAAGAAATAGGAAGAACTGTTTGTTGATCTTTGAGATTAAGTCCCTCAATCTTAGGACAAGAGCTGTACCTCTGTGAACCACAGGAAACTGCCTTGGCACCTTCAGTATTTTCCCTTTCCAGCATTTTCAGATATCAATTTTTATTTGAATACACCTTGGTGAAAAAAAAAAAAACAAAAAAACCAAACAAACAAAAAAAAGAAAGTGGAGTTCTTTTCCTTCCCGTTCTTTACTATGATCTTTACATTAAAAAAAGTACTGCAAATAGCCAAAATAATTATTTCTGCTCTTTAAAGTACACTATTCAAGAGTCTTATATGGGAAACCCAAAAGTGACTTTGGTATAGTTACAATACAATGCAATGAATTAAAATTAGGGTCAGACATTGAAGAACAAATGCGTGTGATTGACGTATAAAACTAAGTTCCTAAGGATTTGACAGTTATGAGGTTTGTGCTGTTTGCATATTTGTGTGGTGTGTGAAGGATTAAATTAATGAAAGTATCTTGTGAACTCAAATAGTTTATCAGACAGAAAAGATTTGGTGTGGGGGAAAACTGCTGTGAGCTACAAACCCCATGGGAAAATGGATAAGCCGCATATAAGATACAAACTTGTAGGAAACTTTGCTAGCTTTGTTCCTCATGAAAATACTTGTAATTTTTATAAACTGTTAAAGTTCATAATCTAACTGTTTCTAGCTGCATGAATTTTCAGTTTTCTGAAAAGTGGGTTTCCTTGATTCCAATGGAAGCCAGATTTAAGATAAAAGCAATGCTTTGAAATGGAGTTTGAGAAATAGCTGCATTAAAGAAACCTTACAACTACAACAGTTTTAGTATTTAATACCTCTAGTACCACTTCAAGTCTTACTACTTTGGATAAATAGAATGTATCTCCAAGAACCTACTTTCTTTTTATTCATACATTATCTTCATTAAAATCCCAATCCCAAATTTCCGGGCAAAGTCTGTACCTACTTTCAGTGTTATTGACATCTTTAATACCAGTTTGCTTTTGCCATCCAAAGATTTAAAATCCATTACTTTTTCAGAGGAATATTTGAAATTTAAATAACTAATTGACAAAAAACAAGACATATATAGCATCTAGCTTCAATTGTCAAGAGAAAACTTCAACACACCATAGCTGTCCCGAATTTTCTGTTCATTTTCTAAAAATGGATAGTGAGCAGTGCAGAACATAGACTTGTTTGTAGTGTTATTAGTCTTTGAGTCCCTACAGTCCTGACTGGCCCATAGCCAATCTGAAGCCCCAATTAGGCAAGCACAGAATTCCATTCATGCTTAAAATTCATAAAACATACAGTACATATGTTGAAACCCTACAAAAATAGTGTGGCTTACTTTTATTACACCCTGATCTCTTGTTTTCTACCTTCTATTGCTGTCACTTACTGCCTTTATGGGTAAGTGACTTAATGATACTTTATCTGCAAACAGTTCTCTTGTGTCTTGTTTTATTTTTACTAACATAAACCTTTCTGTAACTGTGGCTTTCTGTTTTAGTGAACACAATCCTACAGCACTGTCTCATTATATGACCTCGTAATGCTGAAAAATTTTAGGGGGAAAGTTTGACTATAAAGAGACTCTGAAGTTTCTGTTCTATTTTATAAACATGGTGAAATCCATATTAGTGAGTTTCCCTATTTTATTGCTTGCTCTAGTATCTATGTCATCACTGACATCAGCATTAAATATGATCTGGGTGCTTCCATAGGGATTGCATTTCCTTAAATAAGACTAAAATCTGAAGAATCAGCAAACAACCTTAAAAATATAATTACACATTGCCTAGCAGACAAAATTATGGCATTGTGCATTTTCAGTAAGAGATTCAAAAATATATGTTGTGAGAAAGCAATTGGGGATATTGTTTCTTCCTTAGTTTAGGATTTTCCTCTGAGGGTGTGTCTCAGACCTCCATCAGGCTCTCCAGAAAGGCATGGGTATCCTGAGGGGCCCATGCCCTATCTGCCAGCTCTTTGCACGTATTCTGGATCCCCTAGAGGGTAAAAATGGCATGAGGTGCCTGCATTTAGGCAACTGAATCTCACCCTTGATGAAGTCCATTAACATGATTTGATCTTGGGTCAACATTCCCCAAATAAAATTATCTGAGCAAATGCCAGAAAATTGGCAACATGTATCCGGAAGCCAAAAAAATTAAAAAAGTAAACTCCAGTAGTCACTGAATGGAAAGACAGAATTATGTGTAAGGAATTTTTGGAGAATGGTGGTGAAAAGATACAATTAAAATATACCTTTCAAATGTTAGTCTCAACATTTGAGAGTGTTGAGATTTTCAATCTATGCAGAAATTCTCTGAGGAGTTAGTAAATTGATACCTTCTGAACGAAAGCATTAGTCAAAGGAATGCTTTCTCATCTATTGCATGCTATTTACTCTAAGAAAAGTCTAGAAAATGGGATAAAAGATTCTCAGAAAATAGCCTAAGCTGCGAAACCATGCAAACAATAAAAGATTTACAGTAAAAAAGTTTACATTATATAGAGTCAACAAAAATTCTCTTGGTGAAACAAATGCAAACATATCTCAACCATCACACACTGAACCCTAATTCAGCTTTCAACACTTTCAAAAATTAGCTGTAGGCAACCTTATCAATGAAGACATTACTTTAAAATTAAATGAAAAAAATTACTTTTTTTGACAGATATTTTTTTAGACTAAATTATTTAATATTTTTTAATGTAAATCTTTTAGTAACTTGGGCTGACTGAAAGCTGCAGTTCTTTCATTAACTCACATGCAATCAAGTTAGCATTTGTGTTTCAAAGCATGAAAAAGAGTACTATTTTTGAAGGCAAAGGCCCATAGCTATTTTTCAGCCAATCATACAATGTAAACATTTTTTTCCAACTCATTAATATGCTTTGGGAAAACAGATGAATATTTGTAAATAATTATTTCAACAGAAATTAATGAGTTCACTGTTGCATATCTTTGTATATATTGCCTCACCAAATTAATTACATTTATTAATAATGTTTTTCTCTGGGGATACTTATATCAACCACTGAAGTGATTTAGACTATGTTTAGGCAGTAAGCGTTTCACAATTTTAAAAATATTGTTCCATATTTTAAGATGTTTGCTCACAAGGGTAACTACAGGTGACAGTCTTTTGAGAGGAGGAAGTTTTACAATCTCAAAACAGGTAAAATGTTCTACATTCATAAGTTTTCCATTGGCACCTCAAAACACAGATGAGAATCTTGAGAAAGGAACATTAAACAGGAAGATTTCTAAGCACTGACAAGACACTCATCTTTTGTCTGGTTTTGTCTGGTTGCTGTGTTGGACTTATGCTACTAGTGCAATACAAATTAATATCTAGCAAATTAAATAATCCTGTACCTATATTAAAATTGATAAGAAAGCTAGAATAAATACTCCAGAGATGTTCCATATTTCCTTTCTAGCTAAATTTAAACCTTTTTATATGTGTATGCAGCTAAAAATGCACCTACATTCTGTGTGTGATAGCATGAGTACATGTTTGTGAAAGTGGGATACTGTATGTAAGGCATATATAGGAACTGAACACTAGAAATAAAGTTATATTAAAGAGTTTTTATAAAAGTATTATCTCAAGAAAGAGTTGTTTTAGAGAATTCAGACATGAAAGATGTTCACAAGAGGGTGATTGTAACCCTAATGCACCATTTCACCTAATTACTATAAACAATTGTAATCCTAATGCATCATTTCTCAATTGCTGTTCTGAGGAGTTGGGAGAAAAGCTTCATTCCTGAAGTACAAGGTTGCTGAAAGGACATAAACCCATTGCTGTGAATAATGATTGAAGGTAACACCAAAGTTTTTAGGGGGAAATCAACAGCACATGTTATATTTGTAGTGGCATTAATAGATACTGAAAATTTGTCTCAATATTTTACTTATTATTTTTCCCATTTTATTCTAGTCATGTCCCCTGGGCAAACTGTTAAAAAGAGATAAAATAATGACTATCTCAAAGCATGCTTTCATTGACAGAGAAACTAAATTATAGAGAAGGTGAGGCATTTTTTTTCAGAAATGGTGAGTGACCACATCCCTGATGAAGTCACTGGGATCCCTGGATATTCACCTTTCAGGAACTGTAAATCACCCGTGGGTACTGAAGAAGTCAGTGCCCAGAACAAAAATAGAAAACATTTTTCCTGTGTTGCAGGTTCACGTTAAAACCACGAGTTCCTTCCTTGTATTTATCTGCCAAACCACTACTGTAGTGATTTCTCGTTATAATGTCTTAAATTACAGAGTAAACCAGAGCTAGACCATTTCGGTTTTGCTAAATGGTTTTTATATAGATTGTCAGATTGGACAGACAATTCATGTCTTATTTAGACGGAACCTGCTTTTTTCAGAGTTCCTGTGGATGCTACATTTAAGGTTGCTAATTGACCCAAAGGACACTTATTTTGAACAAAAATATATATAAGATCAATTAAGTTCTTTTGTGGCTATTTTACTTGTTTATATAGCAAGGGGGTTATTTCAGGTTAAAACATATTTCTTTCAACAAATTCAGAGATTCTTACTAGGAAAATAATGCCGTCATAGCTAAAACAAGAGCTTCTGATAAACATAGCTAAGATTCAAATGGAGACAAATGAGCTTAAAATATGAAAAGTGGTGGCAGACATATCACAGTTTAACTAACACTATTCAAAAATATTGTTGGTTTTGTATGCAATCCACTGTACAGCTCTCAATGAATATGCCATCCATCTACTCCTGAGAATATTCATGACACTGCTGCTAGACTGTGTAAAGTCACTGTCACTAAACTACAAAGGAGAACAAAGAAGGTTGACATTCTCACGTGCAGTTCTGCAAATCACATCACATTTGACACAGACTTCAGCTGATACAATCATTTATACTTTGAGTCTGACACAGTATTTAACTCTCTCCTCTCCTGTGATAGGATGTTTATAGTTATTGTGCCTTCAGTAGATCTCTAAAAGTATTTACCCAGTAAATATTGACAATATCAAACGAGCGATTTTAGATCTTATGCATAGACAGAATATAAAAAGTTCAAGAAGGATGACAGCAGAATAATTTTTTGTTTTTAAATTAGATTAATGATGCAATATCATATAAATCATATCATATCCTGAAATTCTGGTGCATTTTAATAGGCATTCTGACAATGAAGGTTCTAATAAGATCCTTTTCTTAGAGTCATTTTACCTAGTGCTTCTTCCAGGCAGACCTCAGTCTTTGTGCCAAGCAGACCCTTGTTGGGGTGGGCAGGCTGCACAGAAGGTCCCCCAGTGCAGAAGTAAAGGCTTGAACAGCACAGGGTGCAGAGGGGATGGGAGGGTGGTGTGGTTGAAGGTCCCTCTGCTAATGGGAACCTTGTAAACTCTTAATGATTTAAATCAAGTTCTACTGGATGATATTAGCTTTTCACTGAACTGTTTCTCTCAACCAAAACATAGACCTTTTCTCTTTTTTTTGGTTTGTTTGTTTTGTTCAGATTAATTAGGATTCAACCACAGTGTCAAACACAGGTATGGGAATTATTTGTCAAACACAGGCATGGAAATTAATTATACCTTGAATAAAACCTGTTTTGAATGAGTATTCAGGTAGCATTTAGGTACAGCATCACAATTTAAATGGTGTAGCTATATTTAAATGGGAATACTAATGAGGAAATGTATGTCTCCCTTGAAATTTGACTCTGAGTTTTTCAGTTTGTCTTTGTCTACAGTTCACATTGCTGATAATAATCAAAAAATTCCTTCCCCACCCCTAAAGAAAAAAANGCCATGTCACAGCTTTGGGGAACTAAATTTGTCTTGTATGATCTTGTCATCTCTGTCTGGTAATTTAACTCTACTATTACCAGTAGCGCAACTGAGAGATGTCTCTCATCTTTGAAACTCATGAAATATTTATCAGAATGTGTATTTAGATTAGCCTATTCATGGGTTCTTATAATCCTTGTGAAAGGGATACAAAATCTCTGAATGTGGGATTAGTACTAATGTCTGGTCACATTCTTAAAAATAAATGTGTATCACCAAACTGTCATGTGAAGGAAATAGAAATAAAGAAAGTCAATACATAAGAAAAGAGAACTAGTGTAAATAATGTGAATCCCCAAGCTCTGAATCTGTGAGAAAAACATCTTTTTGAAGAGCCAGAGAGAAAGAAAAGTAGGAAGAAGAGGTGATTCATGCAGGTTTGTCTGGACTGCAGAATAAGTTTAGAATCTTTGCATAAGAAGTCTGTCCAAAAAACATTTTCTTGCATACTACTGACCAAAGTGCTACAGTCAATCAGATGCAAAAAACCCAAACTGGATTGGTAGAGATAGAATATTTTAAATCACTGTCCTGTGTTTTTCTGAGCATCAACTGAGACATAGCACAATATGGAGAGAATTTCAGAGATTACTATCTTATTTTAAAACCTGTTTTTCCTTTTGCATATTAAAAAAAAAAATCGTTATCTGAAAAATAGGAAAAAGTTGCTGATATCACTTTTTCTTGAGAAATATCAATCCAGGAAACATCTAATGACAAAAGACCCAGTCTTCATGTGTGTAAATTGGTCATTGAAGTCTTGGAACCTTAAGGCAGGGACAGGATTCATCCCACTTAACCCTTAAGCACTCAACTTAGTTCCTTCCAGTTTTCCAAGGTTCTATGAAAGAGATGGGCATCTCCAGTGGGCAATTCAGTTGACTTAGGTTCTCTCTCTATAGTTCCATTGTTATTATAATGTTTTTGAACGTTGCATAATATTTATGTCTGTTTACAGAAATTATCCAAATTGTTCTCTATAGGGTTGGTTACCAAGCCCTAATTATTGTGAACTGGTCTGAAGCTGAAGCCTGGGAAAAACAGAATGAGTGTTGATGACTTTTCAGAGTTTTAAAAGGAAATTAGATATTATTTTTTTTAAACAAATATCAGTAAGACTGAAAGTTTTAAAATAAAATATAGGATCTTTAAGTCTGGGAGAAAAGTAAAGGGGATTTGTTAACAGTGAAACAAGAAAAATGGAAGAAATGAACATTCTGCTGTGTAGAAAACAGAAATTGCTCTCACTGGCACGAGGAAGTAAAGAAATCTGTGGTCATTTGTCTTTTATTTTCTTTCTTGATATAGTGAAGAAAAATCAAAGACTGAAAATTTAAGTCTCTCATATATAGCAATATGATTTAGAGATTTTTCTTTTTCTTCTCCACTTTGTCAGCCCAAACTAAACTCCAGAAAATCTGGAGAAAATAAGTTGTATTCACATCTTTCAAATAAGATAAGCAAAAAAAGTCGTACTTTCTCCTTCTGGTAAAGTAACTGGTGTGTTTGAGCATTCTGTTTTTCCTGTTCACTTTGCTTCCATATATATTTTTGTCAATATTCTGGAAATAATTAAGAGTCCTTGGAACCCTTTGAACGTCAGGTTAAAATCCCTGGGACACCATCTTCCCAGTAAGCAGGGTAAGTAAATTACAGGGCTCAGTATGTGGTTTATGGTTAAAGATTCCCATAAAACAGCCTGTAGCTTCTTGCTTCAGAAAGATTCAGACTTTTTATGTGTTATTTAGTTTCACCTTCCAAACCATGGGAAGAGAACTGGAACTATGGCAAAATGACTGTTTTGTTTGTTGGGCTTTTTTTGTCTGTGTTTTTTTGCTCGGTTTTTGTCTGTGTGTTTTGCTTGTTTGTTTTTTGTTGTTGTTGGTTGGTTTAGTTTGTTTCTTTGTTTGGTTTGTGTTTTGTGGTTTTGTTGGGTTTTTTTGTTTGTTTTTTTTTCATATAGCAATAGACTTTGTTTATCAATTAATTGGTAATGTACAGACATAATTACCTCGTTCTGTGTCAATGCTCTGATAATGCCAGCATGTATAAACACCAGTCATGCTGAGTAGGTCTCAGTGAGTCACTTACCAAGGTAGGTTAAAAATATCCTTTAAAAAAAAAATCTTCAAAATAAAATAGCAAATAACATAGCTGAGCTAGCAAAGCTACAGAGTTTTGTTGGGGATCATGGAGAGTGAGTAACTTATGTCAATCATTATTTGTGTTACAAGGTGTTAGTGAACAGAAGGCATGGATGCCTTGTGAAAACAAAATCATGCATGATGATATAACCATCACCTTTTGTAGGACGTACTGTTGACCTGGGAACCTAAGAAAAGGTCTGTTTGCCATACATAAGCAGCGAAAAGATATGTGGCATAGACTTTTCAGGAGCAAGCACCCTTAAAGGATAAGTTTATTTTTTTACACTAATAGTGCAGGCAGTCTTGTCTGAGTCACAAGAGGTGTAAGGATAGACATTGAACATGAGCTACGCACTGCAGTGCAAAGAGAATGAAAAAGAAAACCAAGCAAAGCCCCCTGGGACTCCAACTGGTTTGTGAGCTGTTGTTGTAGTTCTGCATGAGCATCTGCAGTTTGCTAAGACTAATGAGATGTTAGAGGGGCATCTGCAGATGAACTCCTAGAAGTTCAGTGGAACTTATTTCCTCATGCTTGTTCCTAACCTAACATTTGTGGGTTGGAGTGTTTGCACTTTATTTCAGTGTGGCATTTGAACATGATTTCATAAGTAAATGAGTCTTGGGACACCATCATGCCTGTGTGTTTGAAACTGTTGACAGATTTAAACAAAATTTGACAGACAAAAGGTTCAGATATATTAGGTTTCTGTAAGTTTCATAAAAGCTTGGTTAAATGGAGGAAGGAGACTTCTGGGCATGATTTACTTGCCTGAGCATGGACTGAACTAATATTTGTGCTATCCTAGAGTTTCCTGCCTCCAGCTACCATAGCAGAAGGGCCCTCTCAGTATCAGGTGTAAGGATATCCCAGAAAGCATTAGTTGCCTGTGTTTGGGCATACTCTGCAAACCTCCAACACAACCTTCCAAACTGGTGCAAAACCAGCATTATAACTCAAGTGTTATTAAAAACTAGAGAATCTACACAGAACAGACTGCTTAGGAGTGCTGCAGCTAGCCAGAAGACTTCTGGTTAGAATTTGCAACTGCCTAGTTTTAATGTGTGTAGGAAATCCTACTTCCAGTTTTATGTAGAATTTTAATTTATCTTCCCATTAAAAAGTTGGAATTCATTTATTTTCAATTTATTCCATACAACTCTTCTTTAAGCTACATTTTGCTTTTAACTGGTTGAATTTCTTCAGTGCAACCTCTTTTTGGACTTGTTGTTTGTTCAGGTTTTTTTTGTTTTTTTTTTTTTTTTTTTTAACAATTTGTTATTTACAGGCAGCTTGCTACATGTATATTTTTATTCTGAGTTGAGACTGCCCTATTTAAGGAACACCTATTGTAAATTGTTCTAAATGCATACCCCCACACATATGTATGTAAGTAGTGAAGTTTGCTAGGAAGACTTGCAACATGGATTCATTCAAGTGGAAGGTCAGGTTTTTCCATAGTATGCATCATGAAGATTTTTTATAGACAAGTCCCTCTATTCTAAGTTGAATTAAAACCAGCTTGCATAAAGCTGTCCAATACAAGACATTTTAATAAATGTTATGGAACTTTTCCAATTTTTTCAGCATTCTGTAAGATGTGGTGATTTTTAATAAAGCAGAAAAATAAATAATCTAGAGAAAGGTTTAAATGAGAAGATTTGGGGGATGGTGAGTTTCTAAGTATTATTTATAAAATATTTATTAAATGTTTATTACATAATGTAGCTGTTACTGCAACAGTACTATGCAGACACTCCTGCAACAATTTGTGCCACAGTACAGGTTTTACCCTCATGCCAGAGAACACCTTTGGTGTTGCAACCACCTTCAAGAAATGCAGCAAAATTTTGCTGAAATGCCAGGCCCTCAGGAATCTTGGGGGAATCTCTATTAGAAGAATCTCTATTTTCTTAGTAAATAGAATTTTGTTTAAAAAAAAATTACTTCTGATTACTAAATTTTCCTCAATGGGGTATTTACGCCTGGGTTTTCTCTATTGTGTGTTTTTCTATATGGAAATAAGGCTATAAATGATTTTTTCTTTCTGGGAAATTTAATGTGCTCTTTAACAGACATGTAGGCTTTGGTTAAGACTTACATTGTAGTGATTTTTCATGCTTTCTAGAGGTTGCTTTTATTCTGGTACAAGAAAGGGGATGTTTTCCTTGCATGTTTCAATGTTCATGCAGCTGCTTTTAGGGAAAAGGGAAAAGAATAGGATGTGTCCTACCTGGAATTCAATGAAAAGGCAGGCAAAGATGGGAACCTAAAGCAGACTGATTGTAATGTGACAGATTTAAGACTAAAAGACACTCTACTCACTTCTTAAACCTTTGAAGTTCCTCAGATATGCAGATTGCATTGGCATCACACTGACACCACCAAGTTTCAAGAGAGGTATGCTTGCAATTCATATTGTTTTTTGTTTTTGTTCCCAGCAACAAAGCAGACAGAGAGAGCAGAGGGGAACTCTCTTTTGCTTACAAACCAGATGAAGTTGGTAGATTTAATTTTAGGCTTACCAATCTCTTCCATATTTATAAGGCTGGTACAAGTTAGGGCAAGTTAAAGAAAAAGAGATTGAGTAGAAATTGTCCATCAAGCTGAGCTGGGAAGAGTAGTTTTTTTGTAATCTGTATCTTAAGGGATAGGACAAGGTCTTAGTGCAGTCATATCCTGGGATTCTTGCAGAGTGGTAATGCTGTGACAAGAAGTAAGAATTATTAACAGAACCTGTGAAAGCTGGTATCTTTCCAGCTCTCTGTGCTTTAATCTTCTGTCTATTAACTGTTGCAAATACTACCTTGGCATATATTACAGCCACATGTTAATTTCTCACTTTCTCTCTAACAGCACCCCCAATGGGATAGAATACAATATTGCTATTTTACCTGGCTGTGACATATGACAAGGTAGATCATACCCTTCAGTTGCCTGAAATTCCCAAAAAGCTTGAGGAAAATACCATCAATCATTCATTGCTAAAGTATCCATAAAGAGGAAGCAGATTGGCTTGTTACACTGGGATATTCTAGTTTAGTAAGGAACTGAAGAAGTACCTTAAGGATTCAGATTTGGTCTCTTTAGTTCTGCTTTGTGCACAACATCTCTATTATGAGCTGGCAAATGAAGCACCATTGCTGGAGAAAATCACATGCTCTACAACTTGATCTTAATGAAGCACAGATTTGTAGTGAAGCAGTGAATTGTACAGCTAAAAGACAAAACAATATGACTTTCTTGGATTGCCTAATGAACTAGATTCTTTCCTTATTTATTTACAGAGCAAGATAAAGACAGAATTGACTAAATTATCTATATCTTAGTAATTAAAAAAAAACCTAAAGCAATTTAGGTTTTTTCCCCCTCTAAATTTTTAATTGAATGAAGCTTTCAGGTAATATTGGTATCAATTCAGCATTTCGCTCAACTGATCTCTTCCTTTGACATGTTAAAATTATGCATTTCTTGGATACTATCTGAGTGCATTGCGCTAAAAAATGTTACAGTTACACATTCATTGAAGAGAAAGGTGCTAGTTGTCGTAAGGACATTCACATACCTATTTTGGATGTTTAATATTATTTATAATAAATATGACAGGATTCAGATAATGCTGTCTAATTATGTAGTATAATGAAATGGTTTGAGAGAAGATTTGTGTCATACTGGTTTTTGCTGATTTCAGACAGACGTTGCTCAGGCTTGGCAGTGTAGAAAGATCTAAAATTGCTGTCTAGAGGTTAGAGAAGATGATCAGGTATTTTCTGGGAGCTGGAAAGAGCTTCTATGGGTATATATCTATCTACATATGTGCTTATGTGCACACATATATATACACATATGCATTGTCTTGCTCACCGTATAGTGTAGCAATTATGTGGACGTGATAATGTAAACTATATTATTTTTCAAGAAATCATATGGGACTTTTATGACCTAGAACGCATCTGATAGAGCTATCTATTAATAAATCCCCTTACTCTGTGGGTCTCCTTAGTAACATTAGTAATACTACTTAAATACATTATTATCAATACTTTAAAAGTAAATCTCTATATATATAGAAGTTGGAGAGAGATGAATATTCTATATCCTGTGTTGCATTCCTGTTACAGTGAAAGTATTCTAATCCTATTGAGGACTTGTGGTAGTTAATGCTGACTGGGCTCTTTATTGGGTCTAATTTAGGATGATGTTTCAAATCAACAGACGTGGCATAGCAGGGAAAAATGAAGACATTAAAGAAATCAGTAGAACTACATGACTCATGGAAGACAATGAAGGGTGCAAAAGTTATGAATGAAATTAATTATTATTGACTCAATATCAGTCCTGCTGTCTTTTCCCCTTGAAATTCCAGCATTTGTAGGATCATATATCTTTCATTCTAGAAGTTTTATTTTTAGCCCTTCAGAAATTCATGGATGTTGCATCTTAGGAAAGCCTTCCACTTGGGTTCATAATCTTTATTTAAATTTTCTTCTGAAGGCAAAGCCCTTTTTTTAAACTATTTTTTACATTCATTGCCTCAAACATAGAGAGGTAGCAACACTAGAAAATAGAAAACAAATGCAATATATGCAATGATAATACCATCAAAATTCCAAAGGTGTACTTCAACATCCTGGCAAAGAGAAGAAAAGATGCACAAATACAAACTGAAATTCTCGAGTTTATGTTTAATTGCACTCTTTGGAAAGGTATTAAACATCTATTACACAAAAAATAATTAGTTAATGATTAATAAATTAATAAGCAACATTTTGGTTAAAAGGAAGGAAGTAATTAATTCCACCAAGATAAATTATTGCTTTTTGATTTCAATAGCCTGGAGGAAGCCTTTTAACCACAAGCCATTTCTTCTTTTTTCTATTACATTTGAACATTTTCTAATGAGCATTTATGTCTCCACAGCCAGCATACTAATATGACGTCTATTGTTTTTTCCAAGTTAGTAATTAAAGACACAGATGTGTTTCTTAGATCACTGATGTTTCACTCAAATAATTGCTTTGGGTTTGGGCTGAGTGGCCAAAGCCTGCTGACAGGCTGGGCAGCCCTCCTCCCTCCACTGCTGTTAGTTATCATTCAGAGAATGGCAGCATGCCTTGGGGAAGTCAGCAGTCATGTCACTCCTGCTTGCCATGGGTAGGAGTACAACAGCTGTTTGCCCCGTAATTTGTTGCATTAGTTCTGGCAGGC
Source organism: Turdus rufiventris (assembly GCA_013186435.1). Lineage (NCBI taxonomy): Eukaryota > Metazoa > Chordata > Aves > Passeriformes > Turdidae > Turdus > Turdus rufiventris. The sequence goes on from PYHW01010689.1 coordinate 868,733, forward strand.
TTTTGAGAACTGAAAATTAAAATTTATTTTTGTACTCTGTGCATCTGTAAGAACAGTGGGAGGATCCAGGATGGCACAGAAGGGTCACTGAAGTCTCCATTTGGAATAGAGATGGGCTCGGGGTCAAACTCCAAGGCTGAGTTTGAATCTAAATGTTCCCCTGTGCTGAGTGCTCAGGATAATCACTGTTGTGTGGATTAGAACATACAATAAAAATGAAAATAAAAACTATGTTTTATCTGTTGTTCAAATTACTATTTTCTGATTTTCTTGACGTCTTCCTTTCTTCCATTAATGGTTTTGTTTTCTAGCCTACTGCTGCACCTGCCCTTTGGGGTAGCTTTACAATGCAGGGTAGCATTACATGATTAGAGTTTACAATGAGATACAGGTGAATATAGTGAATTGTAAAATTTCTTACCAGAAGTTTTGAATTTCACCAAGGATATGGAATTTTTTTTTTTGGTGGCTAAAAATATTAAGAAGAGAAAGGCAGCAAAGAAATTAATAGAAGTGAAGATCTCTCTGAACTCAGGAAAATGGAAAGTTCCCAGGATTCATCTTAATATTCTTCTAAGACTGAAAGGATTTTCTTCTTAATCACAAAAAAAAAAAAAAAGTGATTACATAGAAAGTTTAGAAACTTGTTTTGATCAGAGAAAGATTGGTGCAATGTACTGCAACACCTTAGTTTTGCTACCAAGCTTTAACTGAACTATAAAAATTGACAGAGGTGATCTTGTTTTTCCAGTATTGGGCTTTTAGTACTCCAATTACGTACTTCACTTGTTAAGACCAAGGGCGTAATTTTTGCCTTCCTTCTAAGTTTATTAATATTGTACTGGGAAAGAACAAGATTAAGACATGGAAACAAAAGCTCAAATGAACACAGCTTCACTATCACTTGTGAGCTATTGAGGGCAGTATTCTTGAAAAAAATTATATTCAACCCAAACCTATTTCAGGAGTGATAAGGTAAAAATGTAAAACCCAGTAATTTTCAAAAATTAATAGATATTTCCTTTGGCTTACTATGATGACACAAATAAGGAATGTATATTTTAAAAGTGTATTTTGTCATACTGAAAGCTGTGAAAAAGAAAAGTCAATTTATCTGAAGAAATAAAAGTATTAAAGTAATACTTGGGCTTCTCATGTTTTTCTTAGGGTGACAAAGTTTGCTATATGAGCATTTTTGTTTTTTACTTCACCCCATCATTTTCACTTAGGGTCTTGCCCCACCTATCCTGAAATTCTACCTAAGAGAATTTATATAATCCTTTTTAGATAAAAAAGCTCTGGAACCATGAATACCTTTTCTAATGAAGATATCAAGATTTTAATTAAAATTATATATTTTTTGTCTTTATGTCTCATGAAAAAGCACAATTTTTGAGGCTCTGCTAAGTACTAAACAAAATATGTTGAATTTGCTCTCATACACTGCTGCAAATTTGGGTCTAATATATGTATTTAGTGCTCAAAATCTTCGTGGCCCTTTGTCTGTCTAGCTTTGGGGAAAAAACCCGAAACCCACAACACTTACAAGTTTCACAAATCATTCATACCTGAGTTGAAGTGGGTTAAACAGACTTGCCTTATTAATTTAATTTATTGCCATTTTAAATCAAAGTAAATAGTGAGAAACAAAGGACAAAATTTAAAGCACCTTCTCCCATCCTTCGCTTTTTTTTCTTAGGCTCGACTTCACTCCTTCTTTCCTAACTCTACTACTTCCCTGAGCAGAGCAGGGACACAGGTAATTTAATGTCTTAAGCTAGACCAGAAAGCAGATAATGTCTTTTACAGGACAGCATATATAGCACTGGTCTCAAAGAATTTCAAATTATTCACAAACCTAAGTGTTATGCTTGAGCAGTCCTGAGAGCAGTGATGCACATGATTACAAATTTAGTAATTACTATGTCGCTGTTTGAGTACTCCTGCTGTATAATAGACATCTGAGCAGAATTTTTTAGGAACCCCAAATATTTCCCTTTGTAAATCTGTGCTCATAAATAAATTGAAAAATAAGAAAACCAAAACCAAAAAACAAAAACCCAAAAAACAAACAGAAAAGTTTAAACAGTGTTTAAATAATGACAGATTTTTTAAATGCTTTTTATTTGTTTGTTTGTTGGTTTGGTTTGGTTTGCTGGTTTGTTTTTGTGGTATATTGTATTGGGTTTGAACAGTACTGTGAGGGCTGCTAAGGGAAAATAAACCCTATCTCAGTCAGACCCAGTACAGGTATTTGTGGGGTTTTTTATGACTGGTAACCTTTAAAGATATTTACATTTTATTTATCCTTTGTACTAGTACAAAACTGAATATATTAGGAACAAAAAGGAAATTGAGAAAGGGTAAGTAAAACTCTTTTTTTTTTCCATTTCTGCATAGCATTACAGAGAGGTATTTACATCAGTGAATGCCTCTCTAGCCATAAGGATGTACTTTTTCCTTTTTGGCTTCTCTCTTTATGGATATTCTGACTGGAATGTTAAGTTCAAGTAAGACAAACATATTTCCTTATCTGTATGTAGATGTTGGCAAGAAGTGTTCAATGAAATTAATAGCTTCTATCACAGATGATTTAGCTTTCATATATTTAAATATGCAACCATTCTGAATGATTACAGCATTTTTTAAATTGTTTAGACTATGAGTAAAATCATCTGTTATACTTAAACTCCAAAATCTGCTTGTCCCTTAGGTAGCACAGGGTAAGTCTTTCCAAAGAGACATCTACTCTGGGAAACCTAAAAATAAAACAAGGTTGAACTAGGCAATATCTCACAGAACTACTTTTTCAACTGCTTGTGCTCATATTTTCTTATTTTTTTTTAGAAATTTGAAAAAGTACTACATTAAGCTCTTAGTGCCTATGTAGTAAAGAGAATTCCTGATTCTTCCTTTCACCTCCTCAGTACCACAGTAATAATAATAATAATGACTATAAAGTATTATATTGATGGGTATTTAATTAAATCTCATTTGGAATAAACAGATGATATATTATTTCATATCCAATTTCCTTTTATGTGGGAAACAACTCCTTCACATGACACTGTTTTTGATAGATGAGGGATGTTATGGTGTTGATGAACTTTGGTGGCCAAGAACACAAGAGAGAACCTGCACCAATGGACTTATCAGGCATAGAGAACAGCAATCACATATGTCTAACTTGGAAAGAACTACAAAATATCCACTTCACTTGGCATCAAACAGGAGTGGCCATGAAGCATGACTGAATATCCTATAACAAATTTAAACGTGCAATAAAAGAACAAAGGCCAAAGTATCATAGGAAGACGGAGTAGATGACAGTTATAATTTATTTTCTCAATCCCAAAAATGGTGAAGAGTTTGCTAACATATCTTGCAGACTAACAGAGGAAGTAGATTGTGCTCTACACTCAGATTTATACCATCTTCTAATATTTCTTGACTGTCACATCAATGTCCCATATTGTAAAGCAAACCTCTTGACTTAAATTTGCTAACTGAAGACTCACTTTGTACACTTTATTTCTTGCCTCTTTTCATCATTTTCATAGGCATATCAAACTTTGTCTTGAACTCATTAAAATTTTTATTATATAATTGAAACACTTACAGAATATCACTCTCCACATTGTTAGAAACTGTCTTCCAATTTGTCATTAAAATATATTCACAACTAATTCAGAATTTTTTTGATCTTGTGCTGATGTTATTTTGTAACCTATGTAGTCCATCTGTATCTTGGTATTTATCCTCCAAAATTGCTTGAAGTGTCATCATATTCTCTCCTTACAAGAAGCAAACCCATGGAAGTCTGTGAACCTCTCCTCACAAAAGAAAAAAAATGCATATCTTTTTACTTTGCAATATTAAATTTTATTCTATTTTGCAGTATTCAACATTCTTGATTCATTCTACACAATGATCCTGTCATCTTCTGTATTAGAGGAAAATCCTAACCAATACAATCCAAAATTACAAAACTTCTCACCTATTTCCTTCTCTGTTTTGTAGCACTCATATAAATCCTGATATTTCTACTTGAAATAAGAACTTCCTCTGAGGTGGACATTCTAATTTCTATCTAATTTCTGTACCTAAATTTAAACAGATTGATTCCACAGCATTAAGCTATCTAACAAATCTTATCAGAGAAAATTACACTATTTGATACAATATAGACTTCATAAAATGATGTTGAAAATGTGTCATACTCTATTTACCATCATAATCTAAATGATTCTTTACATCAAAATTCATTGTCTGACTTAAAATAGTATTGAAGTCAAGATAACAGCTTAATAACTTGAAACACTTTTTTTTTCCACTCTAAGTAGAGGTGTTGTTCTTTTCCACCACAGAATATTTATAGATCAGTTAAATATCATGCAACTCTGGCAGTTTGATCCTGGCCAACACCCACTCAGCTGCACCAAGAAACTCTTTGAGAACAGAAGGCAAAAGAGGAGATTTGTGCATTGAGGTAAGACAGCTCAATAGAGAAAATCTGAATATTTGCATTAACCTCACTCTTCTGGCAACAAATGGAAATCACAGCACCATAGGTAGTGCTGTGATGGAGATTAGCTCAATCTCAGTCACACAAGTTGCATTGAGTAAATTCTCCAGAAAGCACAGCCCTGAGAACTTATGTCAGCAACCTTAGAAATAGAGTGTGTGAACTAATCACATATTCTATACTTAATAATAGACCAATGATTGTTTATATAAATGTATTTGTTCATTGTTCTTAAGAAAAATGTTATTTCTCTATGACCTTTGAGTAGATGGACTTCAAATCTTATATTGAGTGAGTGGCAGAAATTTTAAGAGTAGTAAGAAAGGGACCTAATCTTTATAAAGTGTAATGCAAGTGCAAGTTTGTTAGAAAATATAACACAGCAAGTGATGTGCAGCACCTGGAACTATGAGGATATTTTATATATGTTCCTATCTTCCTTGTCTTAGGCAGAAACATGTTACAATAGTATTCATACTTCTTATTTAAAAATAGCATTCTCAAGGTGGAAACCAGTCATAATTTATAATCAATTTTCATATTATTTTTCCATTTTATATGAGATATACAAGAGAATACATTCTACTGCAGTTGTTCTCACAGAAATTTAGTAAATAAATACTATGTATGAATAAATGTATCCTCATTTATAAAACATTTTTGGAAACCAAATCCTTTGCAGAAATGTGATTTGCAATAAAGAATGAGAACTTGTTTATAGTGAATATCTCATGAAATAAAATGCATCAAAAGAATTGTAAATTTCACCTTTGTTATTCAGAGGAATACTTAAATCTTTTCTACTCTGCACTTGACTGACTTCTATTACACCTTATTTCACAATAAGGATTTTGCACTATTGATTTTTAACTCTGGCTTGGCTCTACTTCTTTCATGTTTCATTTGTATTTTTGTAGAAAGTATTAATTTTTATGTTGAATTCCCTTATTTTAAGGCATAGATAGCTCCAAAATAATCAAAGTTTTTAAAAGGTGCTTGAATGTATTGTTTACCTGTTGTTCAAAAAGAGCTATTCTCAGGTGAGCTGCCCTGAGTACAGCTTTCAAGAAGAAAGACTTATCTTTCTTTGCTTGTAAAATTTCCTGACTCAATTGGCTACACATGCAGAATTCTGGATTTAATAGGCTTTACTTTCCTTCAGCTAAAAATTCCTTCACCAATAAAGTGATAAAAAGTATTGCAGATTTCTCTTGCATTAAAACATATACATTTTGTTTATTTTCTTCATAACTTTTATTGCACAGCTGTGGAACTAGTGATACTATTTAACTAAATTTGTGTCTCCAGGTTACTGAAGTTCTATATTTCTAAAGGCAAGTGCCCCATTCCTTTTATAACTTCTTTCTGAACTAAGAGTTTCTGAGGTTTGTATTAGAAATATTAGATTGGAAGTGAACATGACAGTGCTAGATCAACAGAGTGTCTACTTGACAATAATGTTTCTGCAGTAGATTATTATGAATAATACATAGTTAACTTATTTTGCATAGTCTGAAAAGATATGCAAATCACATTAGTGAATTGCCTACAATTTTAGTTGTTTTGACAGAGAAGGTAAATTGTCTTGGCTGATACTGCACAAAATTGATGTGCAGGTTGCTCACACTAAATTTTTAGAATTATTTTTAGTTAAAAGATCTGTCTCTTTCTTATTGAAAAGTTATTTTCATATAAAAATGTCTGTAAAGTTGGAAACCCCATGCTCTTAGCACTATGTTATCAGTGTATCAGAAATTATTGAATCTAACTGTCTAAACCTTTTTTACCTCAAAATCAAGACTGTAGAAGGGATGGGAAATGCAGCCTTACAGTACAGACATTTGAGATGTATTCAGAGTTCAGAGCATGACCTCGTTATCTGCTCACACCCCCAGCCTCACTGGGACAGGAAGAGCAAAATAAAGTCAAGATAAAGATAGTTCAATACATGAAGGAAACAGGAAGGAAAAATTTGTGCAAAGGTAGTCACCTCCATAAGCAGACTGACGCCAAGACAGCATCCAAGCAATTTTTATCTGTCTCAGAACCACCTCCTCTCAGTGTTTATTGCTAAGATGACAGCATATGGCATGGAATACTTAGGCCAATATAGGTCAGTACTCCTGGTTGTGTCCCCTCCGAACTTTTTGTCCACTCTTGGCCTAGTCACTGGGATGACAGTATAGGAAATAGGGAAAACCTTTTAGCTGTACAAGAACTGCTCTACGATAACCAAAACACCAGTGATTCATTAAGACTGCTTTAGACACATACCCAAAAAAAAGAAAACTATGGGGTCCTGTGTAAAAAATCACAACTACCTCTGAGCCAAACCTGGCTTACAACCCATCCTTACAACCTGGCATACCTACCTAGTCACTTTCTGTATAGAGAAAATAAACTCCTGTAAACTCACTGCATCTATATATATATCCCTTTAGATCTCTTCTCAGGCTGAGATGAAAAATATCACACAAGGAAAACTATGTCATCCACAGACATCTAATTTTCACAGGCCAGTTTGACAACCAGCTGATCATCAGCTGGCATTACATCCTCATGGCAAGAAAGACCAACAGTTTCTTGGGCTGCTTGATGAAGGAAGTTGTCAGCAGCTAGAGGGAAGTGATATGCTCAGCACTGCTGAAAACTGTAATTCTGTGTCCATTTCTGGGGTCCCCAGGACAAGGAAGGCTTGACTGCAGTCTAGTGCAGGGCTGTTAATGCAGTTAGGGACTGCAGTATGTGTCAGATAAGGAAAGGTTGAGAATGTGGGGTCTGATACTGGGACTGGTTGAGAGTACTGAGAGTTCAGCCTGGACTCCTCTCAGTAGTGTCCACTGATGACAAAATTAGCAAGAAACACAGGTTAAAATACATTAAATTCCACTGTGAACTAGGAATATTTTTATTTTTTTTTTATTGAGTGGGCTGTTACCATTGTCACAGGTTACCCAGAGATGTTGGGGAGCTTCCATCCATGTAGATATTCATTATCAATCTGGACACACTCCTGGACAGCCTGCTTTAGTTGTCCTTGTTTGGACAGCAGAAGGTTTGAACCACATGATCTCGAGAAGTACCTACAAATCTAAATGACTGTCTGATTCTATAAATTCAGATATCACAAGGAATTACAATAGACATGCAATTGCTACTCAGAACAGTAATAGAGAAAATAAATTTCATTTCATAAATTAATATTTCAATGTAATGCTTGCGTTCCTGTTATTGTTGTTCTCTAAAATCAAAAACTAAAATATTGACTCAATTAGATTAAGGTATTAAGAAACTTGTACATATATTCTATGTGTAAATGATTTCTCTGTTTAAATAATCTGATGTCAATTGCAAGTATGAAAAAATTACTTTAAAAAAAAAAGAAAGAAATGAAGGCAAAATGAAAAGAAAGACACTCACTTTTAGTAGCAAGGAGGAAAAGTGACCACAGTAAATTGCAAAATATATTGTCAGAAGTATCTCTTGCTACAACTCATTTAATACCATTATATGTGGAAAAGAGAGCCATAGGCTGAAATCACCTTTACTCTTGCTTACATAAAGAACTAACAATTTTAAGTGGTGTTGAAATAAGCATAAACAACTGCTGTGCCAAGTATTACAGCAGTGAATTTGGCATATAGAGTGATATATAATCTAACAAATTTCCAAACAAATATTCTGGAAACAACTACAAGTAAGCAAGCAACCCTGAGCAAAGACCACTGAAGTTTTAAATTGTATTTTGGTCACCCACGACCATTTTGAAAAATGGTCCACTGAATTTTTATGCCTTGAGCAACAAAAAGGGAGTTTTGGCTGTCTTTCCAAGTTAGAGTTTAATGTTGTGAATCATTAGGAAGCATACACATTAGTCTCAAAAATAATTGTTTGGTTTATAGTCACTCGAGGCTATAGTCTCAATCAGACCTCAGTTGTGGTGGGCTAGGAGAACATACAATTCAGTATAAATATAGTTTGTTGATATATTACTGACAGAACTGTATTTTACACCATTAACTTCCAAAACAAATATCTAAATTGTTACCAAAGGAAAAAAAATGCTATAGCATTAAATATATATATTTCAAGTTACTTTGAAAATAATCTGATAAATTCATAGATGCATACTTTAACTTTTTATATCCATGTGACCTAAAATATTAAAAAACAATAAATGTTTTAACAATAAATAATATTTTTCACAGAACCTAACCTAGTATTTTTTTACCAGGGTTGTTCTTAGGAAGTCTAAAATCATGTCTATTCCTATTTATTCAACACATAGTCCTTCAAATATATACAAGGTTATTAGAAAAATAAATCCTTTAAAATTTCTTTGTTATTCTGAGTACGCATAGTTTCTTTCCTCTGTAGAAAGAGCTTGTCTCTTTTTTAAGCCATCACGCTCAAATATACTGTTTTCATGGAAATGTTATGAAATTGTGACATAAAGACAACCAATAACTTTTAAGTTGAATCCCAGGGTATAGAAAGAATCTTGTGTTCCTACATAAATCGAACAACTAATAAGCAAATATTTGTCAAGTGTTGGCATCTTCAGCAGCACAATTCTGAAAGAAGCCTCTTTACAAAACTAGAGTATTATCCTTACTAACAATATTACTTTTAAATAAACCCCCCAGTTCAGAAAAAATCCTGAACAAACAAATGAACAAATCCAATCTCATAAAAGATGAAATGATACTACTGTCAAAGACATAATTGGTGGAATAATTTCAAAATATAAATCAAGTCCAAATCACCTCAAAGCCATTGGGTTCAGTGTGAGTAGGACAAGGCAGCCAATTGTGCTATTGTATTTTCTAATGATGAAAATCCCTCTCTGAATTAAGATTATCAATGTGTCCCCTGTGCATTCAGTAGTAGAACTGACCTTGGGGTGCTGTTGTAGCTGTTATGAAGAAGGAAGAATTTATTTTCTCTGTATGGATATTTTGGCTCTGGTAAAGTATGCAATTGATTTTGGTCTTCACAATAAATTTACAGCTGATTTCCATGAAAGGAACTTTCAAAATATCTCTGTCCCTTCTATGAAAACTGGAAGACTAATATCAACCAAATTATACTAAAATAATTCCCCAAAAATCGTTTAATTACTTTATGAATGGAATTAATTTTTAATCTACCATCTCTTGCAGAGTGTCCTGGTTTGGAGGACAGGTGTCTGCTAAGAAAGGCAGGAGCCTCTCTTTGAAATGGAGAATGTAAACCCCATTCCTCCAAATTATTATAATTTTGAAATTAAGGGGCTCTCAGGCAAAGATAAGAGAATTAAGAATAACAGTTCTTTACTAAGAAAATTAAAATAGAAATACGGTACTACAAAGAAATAAACTCCAAGCCCTGACAAAGTCAGAGTACAACCTGACACCCCGTCAGGCAGGGTGTTGGCAGCAGTCCCATTAAATGGTGGCTGCATCCTCCTGCAGTGACAGATGTGATTCAGTTGAAGCAGTGCTCATGTACAACGTGCAGTTTCCCTCTGAAGGTCCAGTGATAATGTGGAAAAGTCTGGTTTTCCTCTGGAGTCCGGTGGAAAAAGGGTTCCCTTAGTGTCCCAAAATCTCAGTTTTCATCTTGATAGGAAAGGCTTGGCTCTGTCCCCTGGCTGAAACATCTCCCAACGGGATGAAGTAATTTTATCAGTCACACAGTGGGACTAACTGGGCCATTAGCAGAAAATGACTCGCTGGAGGAAGGATGGGTTGTGAAAAGATAAAGAAAAATGCCCTGCCTGGTTTCAATGGATGGCCCATTAGCAGAATAGCTTTCATGGAGATAAGGATCACTGCCCCCACCTTCAACAGATGGTGATAGAATAGATACTTTTGGTTACATCCTGTGTTGTAACCCAAGACACAGAGGAAATGTCGTGTCTTCCTTCTGAGATGCATCAACAAATGAATGATTTTTGTTTTTTGATATTACATTTCAGTAAACCTGTCTTATCGATATCAATGTACCAAAATAGCAAACAGGGGAACACCAGAATGGAAGAGAACATAGGAATATCAACCTGGCTCCTTTACAGCAATCACTGGTAGACACATTTATATTGCATTATCTTAATAGTTCACAATGATTCAAATAGTAAATATTTCATATTCCATGCCTTACAGGCAACAAAACATTTCCTAAAAATCTACAACAAAGTCATGTATATTGGTATAACCCCTAACAGGCACAGATGTTAAGTACACCGTTCTATGAGTATTTAACATTCTGTTATGACTATAAACCAACAGATAGAAACACAAATTGTGATACACTGTAAACAGATGGCATTAATTTGTTCTTTTTAAATTTCACCTTTTTCTAGTAAAGAGTAGTCATAATATATTTTCCCTCAAGTTTAAAAAATCTTGTGGAGTGAACTAAAAGTCAAAAGGATATCTGTTTTTAATGCAACAGTTGTGCTTATTTCTAAAACATACTTTAAAACTATACTTTATAAATAACAAACATGACTGGGTCACAAAACTGTAATATCATCCATTGTAATGCCAACAAGCTTTTTCACAATTCTTCTCTTTCCTTTCCCCCTTTTATCATGTTTACTTGTTCTTATTTCTGTATCATCAAGCCAAAGTTGTGGTTTCTGAATCTTAGCACTAAGAGAGGAAAGGAAATACACACGGGACATTTAGACGATTCCACCATTATAACCCTTCCAAACTCATCATTCTGTTTCTCTTTATTTTAACCATTAGATGATACATTTGGAGCTAATTTGGTTTTTCAAGAACTAAAGGAGAGAGTTTGGAGTAAAAGCAGTCAGCTAGATAAACGCAAAACAAAAAAGGGGATTGCTGAAGTAACATTTTAAAAAACAAGCAAAAAAAAAAAAAAAGTGTGCTTTTATCTGTTTATCCCATATTCTAGCCATTAAGAAGAAAAGAAAAAGTAGGAAGCTCTATGGCGCTTATAGAAAGTTGCACTTCTCCTGAAACACAGAATTCTCACTGGCAGTTCTTGAACACTTGCCCTACTGCTGACCCAAAGGTAACCCAGCAGTGGAGAAACATTCCCTTCTCAAATTAGAAACGTCCTCTGCTCACCTCAGTGAGTGCAATGGTATAGAGGCCAGATGAGGAGATGGTCTGGGGCTTTTTAAGAGCTCTTATCTTTGCTCTACAAGATGAGCAGAAGTTTCTTCTCCTTTTCTGTTCATTCAGCACAGTGGAAAGAAGTCTCTTGGTGCTTAATTATTCAGAATTCACTGATGCTGCTGTACATTGCCTGTGTTATTCTTGGCTGAAGGGAAGTCTCACTCACTCCTCTCTTTGAGGCCTTTCCTATTTCTAACTCTACAAGATAAGCAATTGAGGGTCTGCTGAAGGACAAGACTTCAGGGTGCTCATTGTTCAGCAAATGCTGGAAGCTGTTTGAAGTAAGGATATTTCTTTTTCTCTCATCATTTCTCTGTCATGCGTTTGGACCTTTTTATCAAGCAACACTTTTTACATCTAAGAATATTTATGAAGTAACCGTTCATCTTAATCATACTGTAGTTTAACCCCATTTAAGAAAATATCCCACTAGACTTCTCACAACTATAGCAGAAACACTTGTGACAAATATATCCTTCACTTCAGCAATCACATTCCAAAGGCAATAAACTACCTTGTCAGATCTGTATTTTTTTCATTATTTTATAATGTTTTTATTGTGAATTGTGCAGAGAACATGCATCTTGGGTGGAGGAGTAAGTACATTGTAAATAATATGAAAATGAAATTCAAAATCCTACAGGACTAGAAGCTGTCTGAGGTTTGATGGCTACATACCCTGTTCTAAACTCAAAAGGTTTGTCTAGGTTCACACAGAGGCAACTAGAATTGAAGTGGATGAACATCTATGCTCCTGATAGCTTCAAAGGACCTGGACTAGTGTGCCAGGGAGAATGAGTTCCAGGCTGGTCAATGAGGGAGGATGGGCCAGAAGTCAGGGGTGACCCACCTAAGTGGTGCCCAACCCAAGAAGCATCTGAGTGTGACAGGTGGAGAAGGGTACCAGGCACAAGGTCCCACAGCAGAAACAGCAAGGTGAGAAACCAGGCTCAGGGTCTGTCCAGGAGAAGCAGAAGAAAAGAATCAAATATTAACATTTCATCAGCATGACTAGGACTGATGGCCCCACCTGGGCTGAAATGGGGCCATGGCAGAGTGAGGCAGAGCCTGGGTTAGGCTGGCAGGGACAGTCAGTCCATAAGTGCTTTCACAGTGGATACTACGGCCCCAAGGGTTTAAATGGGATTTGAGGACTATACTAAGGTGGTGTTGATTCAGCTGGAGTGGCAGTTATGTTTTTAAATAAATTGCTTTTCTTCTTAATGTACTGATACTATAATGCAAATCATCTTTTAGATGTGGAGTTGCATATAAGTACCTAGAATAATTAATTTTAAACAGACTATGTGAACTTCAGTTGGGAATTTGTCACAAACTTTATAAGGGAGAATTTGTATTCCATACTAAATTTTATTGCTACAAAGCCACATGTGAATGTCACAACCTGATGTCAAAAACTCTTCCTTGTAACAGAGTTAAGATCTTGCATTGTTTGGGATATGGTCTGCCAGTCCATTATATTCTGCTTCTTCCAGCAACATTTTATCAGTTGAATGTTGCCATGGGTATCATGCAGAAGAAATTTGGCCTTATTTGCAATATTATACATCGTAAGTACACACCAGATAAAACACTTGGGACCCTTTTGTTTATCATTGCATGAAGTTATACTGGTGTACCTTGTCATCTCATCATATCAGGGCTTGCTGGGACAAAGATCTATATAGTCTCTCATTAGTGGTTCAAGAAGCAGGAGAAAAATGAGTTCACCTTGACTTTTGTAATGAATTGGAACTCAGGTCAGCTCTCTGCTTTTGCTGCTTTCAATGAAGGTATAGTGTAATACACCTTCGTAGCTTTTGGGGCTTCTAATTGTAAATTACAATCTGTCACATAACTTTGCCATATTATATTTGACTTTCTTATTGTCAGACTAGAAAAAAAATCACCATGGAGATATAGTTTTCAAAACATTCTCAGCTTTACTCTCTTCCACAATGCACCATCTTGAGCTTGAGGTAAGCATTTCTGTGTGACCATGTAACACAAAGTTTTGGTATTCAAAGTGGGTTTCCTTTCATCAACTGGTTTTGTTCTGATGTATAGAGTATATGACCTAAGGAGTAGACTTTCTCCTGTTTCCATTCTACTGAAGTGTTATAGAGCCCAAGCAGCAAACCTTTATCAGTTCTCCTTGAATATCAACATATTTGGGCCCTTTTTGTTCCTACATAGTTCTAAAGGACTCTTCTGAAATAGTGCAAGGTGTGTTGTCTGGAAGCTGTATTTTTAGCATTATTTGTATGGAAGTAAATTTTTTATTGTAAAAATCACTAGGCTGCCCTAGTTATCTTAACAAAGCTACATAGATGAAAGATGCTGCAGGAAGTTACCTGTGGATTTAATAGTTACAGGTTTCTCAGAACAGGGTCTGCCATGATTTGCTGAAATTGTAAATGGTATTTGCAGTAGATTTCCTCTTCAACTTGGATGAAGACCATGTATGTAATGCACTATTAAACCACATTCTCATTTTCTAGACTGACATATTAAACAGTTAATTCCAGATTCTGATAATCATAATAGTGGTCTGTGACTCAAACGGTTTCAAAATTACACACACCAACGTGGATTACCACCTTTTCTCTAGAGGAAATGTAGAACAGCTGGAAATCAAAAGCTCAAAACCAGAGTCTGCCTCTGAAATAGTACAACATAGATCTGTGTTGACAGTACATAAGGAAATTAAATTTGGACACTATGCTTTACCATAATATTTTCTCAGATGTAGATCCTCTTTTTGGCTTTACTTGCACAAAGTAAAATCATCCCCATGGCAGCAAAAAAAAAAAAAGAAAAGAAAGGGAACAAAGATTGAGTTTGCATGGTGGAATTTGCATGGCGAAATGGGGGAAAATCAAGGACAATTTTGGTCTGCAATTTTACTGTTCTTTTAGTCAAATTACATATTTTGAGACAACTAAGCTCAAAAGGCCATGAATCATTCCAGCAGTCCCTGAAAATTATAATATAAATAATGCATATTTTTATATTAAAAAACCCCCAAATCTATTTTACTTGCTAAGCCTTGTCATAAAAATTAAGAAACAAAATTTCAATTAGTCAGTTCAGTCCCTCTATATAAATGTAAAGTGGTGCCAGATGTCAATTGCATCATTATTATTATGGATTTTTAATAGTATTTTATTTTACTTTTCCTATTTAATTATGTTCTTACATGTTTTTATTCTTTTTACTAGCATTTAATACCACATCTTGATCGTGGGCCTACAGGGACAACAGACAAGTGTGTGTCTCCTTGTGTCATTTCTCTCTCTGGGAGCAGCTTGTGGATCCCTTGTGCACCCCCTTGCAGAAGCAATGCAGTGCAATATGAATAGGGAGGACTCATCTCCTCTCTTTCTCCTCTCCTGCCTTTGATCTTGTGGCAGAAAAGCCATGGTACTTCAATTCATTCTGCGTAAATATTTGCAGGCCTAACTGATATCAGTGGTGACCCACAACTAGCCAATTTAAGTCAATTAAAATGCAAGATAACAGGCTGAATTTCTAATGTGTGCTTAAGAAAAATATTCCCAAACTGACCAAAAATCTGTGGACCTTAATACAGCTGAAAATTTTCTACCTACTTGAAAAATAATTGTGCCCACATAACCTGTTTAATATGAGCGTTCACTTCTGGTTTTACTCCTCCATTAAATAACTTTATTTTGGACTTATTTAGAATGTATGCGCTCTGGCAAATTATGGACATTTCTATGGACACATAGTTTTGTCTTTTTATTATTTATGTTCATGGTTTGTCATAACAAAGCAGTGCAGGATAAAATATGATCTGTGCTCCATTGTGTCTTTCCACTTTTTTCATTGGTCTGTCTAGATTTGCAGGGTTTTTTACCCACTGTAAACCCTGATGTTTCTTCTATTCTGCAACGAGGACATCTCTAAGAAACCACTTTTCTGTCTTTTACTTGCAATCAGCTGTTCTTGCTAATTGCTGCTAAGTGCAAAATTTTCCTAACTGAGTCATTAGATTCCTCTAGACTTTTTAATGCAATGGGCTGTCATCAAACAAATGATATGAGATTAAACAGTCACAAGGCTTATAACTGAGTAATCTAAAAAATGTTCAAGATGATTTAATACCTTATATCAAACATCTGACATAGTGATAAGTGAGGTATGAGACCTATCAACAGGAAGAAAAGCCATTAATTCATGACCAGCCAAATTACTGAGTGTCATTTAATATCCAATTAATCAAAGTTGTATCCTGGCACCTCAGTAAAAAATCTTACAATCTTCTCTTCACAGTCGATTAGTTTCCACAAGTCTTTATTGGATGTGGTTTAAACAAAGTTTAACATTGATGTTTCTGTGGAGAAAATTACAGAGAAATTCACATCATTCACTTCTATCAGTCTTAATGCACTACCTTGGAAATCTGCAGCCCTAAAGACAGTGCAATGACTGAAGTGCTCTTGGTCTCTGCTCTGCATCTTTGGTGATCACTGAAAGAATTGTTTATTCCTTCATTTCCCCTCTCATGCAAACTGTCGTGCAGGACAATTTTCTGTTCCTATATACCTTAAACTAATATGGGATTAGTCTCTCTCTTACTTTGTATTGGACATATTTTCTTATTTCACATAATGTAAACTTTTACTTGTTTATTAACATATAAAAAAAAATCTTACTTAATATATACCTAAAACTTAGAATAAATCAAAAACCTCTTGATTATCTCAGCCAGATCAATCTTAGTTTTTCAAGTTAGTTAATTAGTCCAAGTCAGTCAAACGTAGTTCTCGTCTTGAGTAGCACTATCTTTAGGTTTCACTCTCTCCAAAATATTTCTGTTATCCCATCCTTCAGCCAGCCTTACTGGACCACATATTTTAGCAAATATTTCACCAAAACTATAATTTTTTGTGTGTCAATATACTAATTATATGCTATTACAGACAAATTAATCCAAATCTTTAAGCACATGCCTATCCTGCTTCATACTATGCTCTTTGGCTTTCTGCTTGACTTTTTCAGCATAGAGGTTCCTGTACAGAGATCTATATTTCTGCTCAGATAACTAGATCTGTTATTACTTTTAAATTTCTTCCTTTTAGGTCTTTATTTGTACTCACCAATGCTTGCTCAAAACTTCTCTGTTCTTACTTGCGATTAAATTTAGAAATCCTTTCTCAGGTGGACTGTTTTCTGTGACTAAAGAAACATCCTGCTTTCATATTTCCCAGGCATTGAGAATAAATTTTTGCTTTCTGCATTTGTCTTCTTTTTTTTTCTCATTGGAAAAGTAAGTTCTGCACACCATCCACAACCATTTTTAACGTGTCTTGTACTGTACCACTTGTGGATACTCTTGCCTGCCGATATTGACCTGATTTGAAAAGCTACCTGCAGAAATAGCTGGATAATGTTCAATAGAGAAATTCCTGTCTGCTCTGACTTTTAATTGAAAGCTGTTTTGGTTTCTTTAAGCAACCTCAGTAGAATAACTCTCTTTTATTTTGCTTTTCAGTCAAAATAATTTCAAATACTGTCTTATGTTTTTGGGAAATTCCATTCATTCCTTACTCTTTCATCATTCTGCTCACAGACCTACTTTTTCCAAGAAGTCTTTATTTTCTACCATCCTTTGCCATTCCAATCCCAATTAGTTTCACCTGTAGTATTTCCTCTCCTTTACAGGTATGATGTAATGCCTGTAAATTGAAGCACACTAAAGAAATTTCGGCATGTGTGAAAAGTTTTAGCTATATAAAATTATGTTTGTTTTAATAACTATTTAAAAATATAATAGTTGAATTTTAATTGTTGATGATTGGATAATGGATGCAATGCAAAGTATCATATATAGGAGGCTGACAGTGAAAAAAAAATCATATATTATTCTGCCTTTTCTTTATCTTAACTTTATTTCACAGCTCTCTGTCGCCCACAGATGTACAAGTTTAAGATCAAGGGGTCACATTAATTCATTGAATGACCAGTATAGCCATGTTTTTTTGCAATGCAGTGCATGTGTCTACCTGGGAAGAAGCAAGTCCTTGGCAGGTCCTCATGCCCTGTTTCTGCTCTTTTTTCTGCCGTGTGAGGTGTCTTGTGAATATGATGGCCCCAAGTGCCCACATCTCAGCCTGCTCTGAGAGGTTACTGAGGAGCAGTGATAATGAATGCTTCACAGACAGAAACATACATCTGGCACTTACCACATCCTTGCAACTGTGCTTTGTGTGGGCAATAGAGAGCAGAGAATGGTAGATTGTTTCACAGCTAAAAGCACCAACAGTGGTAATTAAGCTTATTAATACTTGAACATAAATATTTTCAATCCATATTTTAATGAACATAGAGAATTCAGAAATCATCTTCAGAAGCAGTTTTGTGTTCTAACACTGGGGCTTTCCTTTATATTTAATGGTGAGATGTGAGCAATATTACCCAGATTCTTCTGATACAGTGTTATTTATCATATGCTAATTTGTTAGTTCATAACAATGACAGAGCATAAGACTTTAGGGAAAAAAATAAACCACACAAGTATCAATGAGGTTTAACCTTTACATACTCTTCTCTTTCTTAGTGTTGTTATTGTTGTCTTAAACATGCTTTTAACTATGAGAGCTGAAAAGTCTGCATTCACTTTATCCACTTTGTTTAAAAGAAAACAATTTCCAAATGAGTTACAGAAATCTGACAAGCTTACAAAATATGCAGTGAAGCAAGCATTACTGAAATCCTTGAGAGACTGTTTGACCAATGCAAAAGAAAAAAAAGTGCAGTCATACACAAATGAGAA
Source organism: Turdus rufiventris (assembly GCA_013186435.1). NCBI lineage: Eukaryota > Metazoa > Chordata > Aves > Passeriformes > Turdidae > Turdus > Turdus rufiventris. Next base: position 887,190 of record PYHW01010689.1, read on the forward strand.
GATAAGAAAGACGGATATTACACTGACCTCCCACTCACTGGAATTATGTTCCCAGTTTTGTTACTTCTCTGCCGCTGTTGGCAATGGTCAGGTGGGAAGTCAGTGCCTAATTGCATCAGTCCAGGTTCTGCCATGAATCACGGAATGGGTAAGGTTAGAAGGCACTGCAGTGTGTCATCTGGTCCAGCCTCCCTGCTCTTACTTGCTTAGATGTTTTGCAAGATTTCTGGCTTAAGTAAGCTTCTCAAGGACCAGCTGCAAGTCTCATATCAAAAAGGTGGACATTGCTACCAGAGAACTGAGATAGAATGTTTTCAGGACATCCTTATTAATCTCACAGCTTTTGCTGTGGTCACGTTCAAGCAACATTATGTTGTAAACTCAACGAAGACCTACAGTAATTTCATGATTATAAGCCGCACGTCCGGGTGTCGGCAACTGTCTTGGGCTACAATACAGAGTGTGATAAAAGGTATCTATTCTATCACCATCTGTTGA
>PYHW01010689.1:888195-908664 GCA_013186435.1 Turdus rufiventris
TTGGAGGGAGGGGGTTTTACATTCTCCATTTCAAAGAGAAGCTCCTGCCTTTCTCAGCAGACACCTGTCCTCCAAACTAAGACAGCAATTTTTCATTCTTTGTCCATATATAAACTGCTCCTGATTATAACCCGCACTTCCGAGTTCGGACCAAGATTTTAGTCAAAATGGTGCAGCTTATAATTGTGAAATTACTGTACTTAAATACTATGAAATTGAGAGCAAGGCAGGTAACACACAAAACGAGATGAGGATCATCATGATAAACACAAGGGTAGATTTTAGCCTCCAGATAGTAGGAAAATGGGTAACAAACAAGACAAACTGGAATTCTTGTTGGTGAGAAAAATGTTATGTGAATGGAATCAGTGAAATGAGTTGCGGGGCTCATTCAGTTGTTATCCTAAAATCATGTAAGTTTTATAGAAAAATTTGAACATAGAGAGGTCATAATAGATGGCATTACTTACATCAGGCATTCTGTATTGTAAAACTATGAATGGTTTGGGTGGTTGGATCCTAGAATAATTGCAAATAAGCACACTCATGAGCATTGCCTGGAAAGGAAGATCTGTAGGAGTGTATGACAGACCATACACTCATATGGAAACCATGATCTATTCATCGTCGGTCCACACTGTGCAGAAACAAAAAATATATAATGCAGAATTCACATTCAGAGAAATGTTGAAGGTTTTAGGCAATAATAAAACAGCATTAAAGTATTTAAGCAATCATACAGGATAATTTTTCAACACAAAAGGTATTTTCATGGATCGCACAGTATTGAATTCCATCACAAGAAATAATGACAATGTAATAGTTACTCAGATAGAAACTGATGGTTGAATAGTGGTCAAAACTTCCATTCAATGTAAGCAAATAAAGGAAAATAGCACAAATAAGAGAAATAGGCTGCGATTCAAGGAAGGCAGATTCTCACATCTGATGAAAATTAGGAATATAATTGATGCAGAGGATCACTTAAATGGAAAAGCATGAATAAGAGGTAGGAATTTTTCAATATGACTTCAAGATGAATTTAAAGTCATTTAACTTCAGCACAGGCATGCTTTGCAGCAGAAATGGGAATCCAGGGTGAATATCCTGAGCCAGGGAAATGCTAGGGGAGTGCCAAGACTTGCCAGGATTTGGCAGCTTACACAAGAGAAACTGTCAAGCTGTGGGGCCAAAAGTGATGGTGGCTGCCTCTCACTCCTACAGCCCTGGAGAACACCAGGAGAAACCAGGAGCACCATGACCAGAGTGGGTAAAGAGTGTGGCACATCAGCCAGGGAGGTTCAAATAGCAGTTTGAACAAGAGGGAATCTCTTTGAAGGAGGAACATTCCATGTGTATGTACAATGGGAGACATCTGAAGTACATACACCCCAGTAACTGGGCACAATTCTGTGACCATCTGCACAGGTCAAGGGCACTTCTGTAGTCTGAGGTCTGACCTTCAGCTTCTTCCTTCAACAGGTCTGAGTGGAGACATCAGCCACAGCCAGGATAGTCAATGCAAAGCCACCTAATGGAACAGCATCTTTGATCTCAGATGAGTGCCCACCATCCTGCTGTGATGGTCTGGTAGGATAACCTGTGCCAAAACCTTTCTCTTGGGTCAGGAACACATGGAGGACCTGCAGGTGGCTGAGCTGCAGGAGGCAGCAACAGGCATGTAGCAACAGGGAGGCTGAGGACTGAGATAGCAGGCTCCAAGCTCATGGAACCTGCATTTCTGTGACCAACTATCCAAAAACTCTCCCACCAGTACACACAGGAGGGAGACAGGACAATAAGCTGCAGAATGGAAACTTGCAATGGCAAAGACCTTCAGGAGGAAGTGACTTCCTCCCAAAGCTTGTGATGTCCTTGCAGACTCACTTCACTGGTCTGCAGAAGGAAGAGGAAGGACTTGTCACTTCAGGAGAAATGCTGGAGCAGACCCATCTGCTCCCCACATAGCAGGTAGTGCAACTAAGAAAAGGCAATGGGTGATAGCTGCAGACAGCTCTTTTCTGAAAGGTGTGAAAGTGGGAAAGTCTGCATTTGTTGACATGCCACACTATCTAGAGAAGTGTGCTGTTCACCAGGAGTTTGTTTCAGAGATGTCACCGAGAGGCTATGAAGTGTCACACAATTTGTAGATCGTTATCTGCTGCTGCTGTTTCATACAGAAACCAGCGATACAGACAGGAAGAATCTGAGGTATAGCAATGATTACAGAGCCCTGGGTGGGACAGAAGGGGACTCTGAAACATAGGAAGTTGTAAGATAAGGGTTGAAAAGGACAGCCAAATCTAGCAAACCAACAAATGGTTACAGGACTGGTGCCACAACCAGGACTGCTACTTAGACCATGGGACTTGCTTTGAAAAAGGTGGTCTACTGAGGGGGAATGTGGTGTCTGTCAGAGAGAAGGAAGAGAAGAATCACAGAATGATTTGGGGTGAAAGGCATCTTAAATCATCTAGTTTCGACCCCCTGACCATGAACAGGGACACCTTCTGCTAGACCAGATTACTCAATATGCTCTCCAAATTTGTCTTGAACACTTCTAAGAAGGGACCATCCGCAATTTCTCAGAGCATCCTGTTCAAGTGCCTCACCACCCTTACAGTGAAGAATTTCTTTACAAATTCTAATCTAAACCTATCCTCTGCCAGTTTAAAACCAATAATCCTTGGCCTATCACTTCAGGTCCTTGTAAAAAATCCCTCTGCAGCACTTTTCTCAGTCTCCTTTAGGTACTGGGAGATTAAAACGTCTGTCTGGAGCCTTCTCTTCTCCAGGCTGAACAATGCAACTCTCAGGTGGTCTTCATAGGAGAGGTGCTCCAGTACTCTGATCACCTTTGTGGCCTTCTTCTGGGCTTGTTCCAACAGGTCCACATTCTTATGTGCGGAGCTCCAGACCTGGATGCAGTATTCCAGGTGGGTTCTGATGACAGTAAAGGCATAGGAACACCTCCATCAACCTGCTGGCTGCTTTGCTTTTGATGCAGTGCAGGTCATAGTTGGCTTTTTGGGCTGTGACTGCACATTGCCACGTCATGTTGAACTTATTGTCAACCAACGCCCCCAAGTCCTACTCCTCAGGGCTGCTCTCAATCCATTCTTCACTCCAGCCTGTATTTATGCCTTTTATTGCCCTGTCCCAGGTTCAGAACCTTGCACTTGGCCTTGTTGGGCATCATAAGACTTGCAGAAACCCCACCTATTGTGCCTCCCCAGGTCCCTTTAGATGGCATTCCTTCTTTCCAGAGTGTTGACCACACCACACAGCCTGGTATCACCAGCAAACTGGCTCAGGGTGCACTCAGTGTCAACAAAGATGTCGATTTCAGTCCCTACACCAGCACCTGAGAAATGCCTCTCATCATTGTTCTCCACTTGGATATGGAGCTGTTGACCTCAAGACTTTAAGTGTGAACATCCTGCTAATTCTGTATCCACTGAGTGGTCTATCAATCAAATCTCTGTCTTTACAATTTAGAGACAAAGATGTCACGCAGAACAGTGTCAGATGCTTTGCACTAATCCAAGCAGATGGTCTCAGTTGCTCTTCCCTTACCAAGCAACAATGGAATCATATTGAAGAAGGGTGACAAAGTCTGTCAGGCATAAATTCCCCTTAGTTAAGCCATGTTGGCTGTCAGCAATCATGTCTCTAGTTTCCATGTGCTTTAGCACAGTTTACAATACGATCTATTTGCTCCATGATCTTGCCAGGCTCCAAGGTGAGTCTGACTGCCCCTGGGTCTTCCTTTTCTCCATTTTAAAATTGGGGTTACATATGAACAAATTGTCAAAAGAAACAGTGGATTCTGTACAGAACTTTTTTATTGTTTTCAGATCGAGAGAAGATGTGTTTCTGGATGAGCTGCTTTATGAAAATGCACTTTAACTAAAGTGAAGCAGCAGGGTTGAAAATAAGGTACTTATATGAAAAGTAATGGTTTATGATATAAAACAGGTCAGACAAGATGAACTTTTGATTTCTACTGCATTAATATCTAGGATCTATGAAAAAAATGAAGAAAATATAATAACCATCCATTTTATTAAATTTCTCTGAAGTCAGGAAGCACAGGTTGCCAGAGGTGTGATAAGAAAGAACTGACATTTGTGCTGCTGTAAACTTTTATTGTTAAAGATGATAGGGAAAAGAGGGGTTTTAATTGCTGAAGTGATTCCACAAAGTCTGCCTTGCTTAATTACTTATTTATTTATTAAAGAAATGTGATAGCAAAACTTAAATGCAAATTGTATCTACAGGGAAACAACATTAAATACTTAAGTACACTGGCTACTTGCTTCATTTTCCTCTCTGCTATATTTTTTTAACATCAGGGTAATTTGTCTTTTGCTTAATAAGTAAGACAGAAAGTGAAATTCTGCAGTGACTTGGAGCAGGCACAATGAAAATACTTCATGTCTCTCATATATTTTCTTTCTAATCCCCTTCAACCATGAATATTAATAATAAACTTTTATTGTCCTTGCATGCCTATGGTATTCGTGTTCCTAAGATATTAAGGGAGAAAGAAAATATTTGCTTTAATTGTTTATTTAAGGTGTTGATTACTTGTTATTGATTGATTAGTTTACTGATTGTTAACTTTTTACTTAGGATACTGTATTGAGAACTCAGGATAACAAAGTTCTCTATCTGATTGTAGAATAAAATTGCTGTTCAATCATTAATGTTAATGCTAAATGTTCATATCACGGTAGTGAGTGCAACTCTAAGAGTTGGATGATAAATTGTCCTCTGTTGTGCACCAAGAAATTCAGAAGATAAAAAAAAAAAAAAAAAGGTCTAAACTAAATGATGAGGGTATAAATATGAAAGCAGATATGAGGAAAAGCAGGAACAGTTTTGTGTATATTTAGTGTTTTGTTTATATATTTTAGTTCTTGTTTATATAATTTTTTTTTTTGTTTTGAAAAAGATTCAAGAATATTTTGTAAAAGTGAGAACAGTAAGAAAGACAAACACTGCAAAGGGATAGTTGATGCTTGCCAGTTTCTGAGTACCAATCAATAATTAGGTTAGTCTTGAAGAAATATCTTTAAGAAATATTTGAAGGTGAGTGTATGAAAGCTGAGTATTGTTAAAAGCTGTACTAATTAATTAAATGTTGGAAAGAAAGATGGAAGAAATATGGAAATCATTGTTCTGAGAAGTAGTTAATTATGTGTGCAAATTTGTTAAGTTTATAAGTTTTCACTTTGTACTTTGTCATGTGAGGAGGGGAGGCTTCCTTGACCCTTAGCGTTTAATTTGTCTGTCAATGCCCCAAGATAAGCTGAGACCCTTGTGCCCTACCAGTATAAGCATCCTGTCTGGAGGACTCTGCCCTGAGCAGTCCTGTCGGATCAGGGGGTGGTTTGACTGACTTAGCAAAAGAGAGAGCCCTCAGCAGGTCTTCCTTCTTTATTTGAGTATGGTACCTGCTGCCAGCAGCTCTTAGTGTCCATGAAGGACTTACACTAAGAGCTTATGGAATAACAGTCCTTATCAATATGAAAATGTGGCAGGTTAAGAATCGAAGATTGTTGGTGATGGCATCTGATTGCAAAAATTCAAAGCAATGTACAGACAAGCTCTAATCCACAATAAAATATTCAGCTTGCACAGAGTATGATTCTTTCCCAACAGATTATGGGGGATAAAACAAGTTCAGCCCATCAACTGGTCCCAGCAGTTACAGTGGCCTTCCCTAACCTTTCCCCGTTCTCAACGTTTATACAATTGTTTGTGTTTAGGTGAAGCTAGAGTGACTCTAAGAATACATATCTTTGTTACTGATTGTTGTAATATTGTCTCACTTTCCTTTTAAAGATACAATCAAAAAGAATATATAGCACATGCCCAGTAAGGGGTGATAATAACTTGGAGACAGGTGACTTTGGGATGGAGATGGGAGTGATTTTGCCAAAGATGTTGGCTCAGCAGCAGGACATCTTCCCTTATTTCCTCTGGTTGACAGAGGCATTGTGTAGTTTATTAGCTGCAAAGTACCACTGAGCTCCTCTCCCTGCAAGGATTTCAACAGAGCCTGGCTGCAGCTCTCCACTGCACTCACCTCCATTCCATCCCTTTTAGCTGGTGCTTACACTTGCAGATCATCATGGAATGGGTTTCGAGCATGCCAACTGCATTCCATCCAGGGAGCAGAAACTGTATTTTACCCTATAATTGCTGTGCTGTTATAACTACTGTAATTTACCAGTTGGAAACAGTGGTGTTGTAAGAGTTAGCGTGACAGTTGAAAAAAAAATAATTCAATTGTTCAATAACTGAAACAAATTTCATAAACTATAAATAAAAGAACAGATCTTTGTCTGTCCACTTCTAAAATACTTTGTTTTTTGCCTTCATGATCCACTTACAGTAGTTACAAGATTTTATATTAATACCTCAACTGCTATTTTGCCGTGGAAATATTCCACTATACCTCCTGCAAGCACCAAAAAACCTATTTTCCTGCAAGCAACAATATGAAATTACTTTAACTATCTTTCAGTGTACAATTTTAGCTGACTGGAAAACACTAATGAATTGAATTAGAAGGTAGCTGGGTCTTTCAGGTAAATGAATGAAGTAAAATTCCTTTGTTCTCAATTATTTCAAATTACATGAAGATTCTAAGATTCAATGGTCATCTCTTGCAAACATTTTTCAACTGTTATTATCTAATCAGCTCTTCAGCAGACCAATGTAGAGAAGAGTTTGCCAGAATAAAATAACTCAATCAGAAGACAGCAAGTATCTTCTATATTGCTAAAATACTTCAGGAAGAAGCCCAAATTTGAATTAAAGTTTCTGACCAAAAAAAAGCAACATGTTCTGTTCCTACTATGGAGTTCTGCTGGTCTCCCAACACAGCAGAGTCACCAGTTTTATGGCACCCTGAGTCTACATATTTTCTTCTTTTTTTCTTAGCTTAGTCCTCAAGACTGATGGTTTTGGACAGGGTTTTCCTTAAAAAAAAAATTCTAACTATCTTCATCACTGTCTTTCATCATCTTCTCCTTGGGAGGGCTACTGGGGGCCCCTCCAAAGCAGAATCAAAGAAAACTCCTGGAGTTCTTTTTAGCTGGAAATTCTTGGACCTGGAGCCAGACATCTCTGTAACAATGCTTTGGGTAGTGATGAAGAGAAATCTGGCATCTCTCTCTAAAGTCTCCTTGTTAATATCTTCAGGCTGTGTGGACAACTGCCAAATGGAACTTTCACCTATAGCCATTATCTTCAATGTGTGCGTTTGTGTAACTTTCACTGGAGAAATCCTAGATGTTTGTATGCAGCACTTTTTGAGTAACAACCATAAAGAACCACATGTGTAAATAAACATTTTTGTTCTCTCTGTGCATAGATAAAGACAAGGCCCCAGTTGAAAAGCAGCTTAAAGAACAGCCTTTCCTTTGTTACATTACAGTAATTTGTTTGATATACAGGAGAAGACAGACGGGAATGGGAGTTACCCTTGTAAAATGTTTATATCTGTGGTCTCTGAGTATATGTTTTTGTTATACTTGTAATGTATTTTGTTAGGCAAGTATGCAAGACCTCCTTGAGAAAAAACTTTAATTCACATGTCAACTTTTCTCAGGGCATGTAATGAACTGCAAGAAACATGCTGTTTTAAACTCATAAAAATCAAAAAAACACATGATTCCTTTTGTATAAAAAGACACCTTTGAAGAATTGCAAGTAAATTCCCTCAAAGGAAGCAAAGAAAAAAGAAAAAGTTACAGTTGAGATTAATTTTTTTTTAATCATACTCAAAGAATTGGAATTTATTTATTGATCTATATATAATTTTTTCCAAGAAATATTAAGGGAATGACAATATTTTGAACTACATTAATTTCATCCTGTGTTTTTATGTCATTAAATTTTTGGAGGAGCCATAATTAATATCTATTGTCATGAGACAATGCAGTAAAAGTCTTTCCAGAAAATTTTGAAAGATATAGTTTTAGAAACGCAGCAGTGAAGCAAGACAATGCCATGTGAAATGAGTTACCACAACAGCTCTGATGAAATAGAGAGAAAATTTAGAGAACTTAATTTTTGAAGTAAATGTTATAAAGTAATTAGATGCTAAAATTGCATATTTGAGTACTTGTTATGTGCAGAAATGTGTATATAGAAAACAGACTGTTTGGGTTCTTAGCCTCAGATATATTAAAAAAAAAAAAAAGGTATGTCTGTCTAGGGACAATTAACAAATAGAAAAAGTAAGCTCGTACTTTTCCAAAGTTTCTCAGCCTTGATCCTAGAACTAGTCTCAAGCTAAGAACTAAGAAAAAATATACATACAAAATATATTTTTWATATATATATATATTTTGTATATACAAAATCATAATAAACAGTCAATAATCCAAGACGATCTTTCCTATGGCAAATGAAAAAAAAAAGCAAAAAAAAAAAGCAAGAGGAAAGAGCACATTTTTAGAGCAGAATTCCTTTGACAAGGCCTAACTCCTGAATCATTACTTCAAGTTTCTTAATCTTGGCAGTAGAATAAAGCCCTTAGCAGAATAGTGTTTTAAAGTCCAGATACACAACACTTCAGAGTTCTTATCATAACTTCTCTTTTTATGTCTACATAATTTACAGTGTTTGCAGATGGAAGTAATTTAATACCATGATGATCTTCCATCTAGCCTGTTTCCTCTCAGTGACCTTATGTTTACTATAAGAAAACACCAACAAGGTGTCTGATTTCTCTGTAGAAAAATGGTAACTATTTTAAACAAAGAGATTTTATCCAACAGAATCATAATTTTTCCACCATCCTCATGCATTAACAAAAATGCTCATTTGTTCTAGGGGAGCGTTTTAATAGAAGAGAGAGGCAGCTTGGTTTTGCAGCAAAAGATGCATTTTAAAAAAATTTAAAAAACAATGGTAAGAACCACAGGTTTTATGTTTTAAATGGATAGAGTTCTAGCTGGAAAAAGTTGATTACATATTTCATATCATGACCTCACATTCAACCAGCCCTTCCTCACATGCCCCCTGAAAACATCCTGCTGTGGCTGCTGGCATCTATGAAAGGTTGGTTGAAAGTTGCAAATTAAGCATATTTCCCAAGGGCTTGGACAGAGAATAATGGAAATAGGATCTCAGAATCCTTTTACCCATCCTGGAGCTGCAGTCCAAAGGCTAAAGTGAACCAATCTCAATATTATAATATGCAATTTTAGTAACATAATAGGTTTTTGTGGGACATCTCTAGAGTACTTCATTGTTGATAAGAAAGTTGAACCCTTTAGAAAAATATTTTTCTGGCTTTTTCCTAAATGAAAACAAGCCACAGTGTCACATTTAATAGAAATGTAAATTTTCTTGTAAATGAGACATGAATGTCACCTACCTAGGCATTCAAGTACAGCAGTTCACAGAATCACAGAATATGCTGAAGTAGAAGGGATCACTGAGTCTAAATCTTGGCCCTGTGCAGGACCACCCCAAGGACAATTGATGTGCCTATTCCTATCAATATTGCTCCTTGGTAGAAGGATCAAAGAAATCACTAACTGAGCTCCTCATTCTTGTTGTGCTCAGAAATCAATACCAGAGCTTGTTAAGGAAGAAATTCGGCAGAAGGTGGTTACATAACTGGGCACACACCCAGGTTTATGGCAGCAAGGCGGTAGGTAACCCAGATATTGCATAGATGACTCTGGAATTCAACAAGTAGCTACACTTATCAGAGATTTAGTAGGTACCTGTTATATCATATTATATCAGCTGTGGTTATTCTCCATATTTGAATGGACAGAAAATGATGAGAAACTTTGATATTTTTAAGGGACAGTAAGTTTATATGCGGTGATTATAAAAGAATAGTACTCTTTAAAGTTTTGCTTTTTTTTTTTTTTAGGAAGGTCTGCCTGTATCTTTTTCCTACTGACCAAAGGGAGAAGTATCTCAGTCAGGACACCTAAGCTGCTTGGCTAGACTGGGAAGATCTGTGAATCAAAGTGTTTCATGATCAAGCTCCTTAGAGACAACTAGAGTTTAGGGATTCTCATGCCCAAGCCCACAGCATATCTATGACAGTGGCAAGGACAGGGAGCTCAGAAAGCTCCCAATTTAGACATAGCATTGTATATCTTAGTGATTATATAGCTAAAATCTGCAAAAACCCATAAAACTATTGCCTGGTCTATGACAGTCAAAATTTCCACAAATGATAAAACAGTGCATTTGTAATTTTCTCTGAAAGGTGGAAGAAAAAAAATAAATATACTTTTTTTNACTTCCCTTTTCCTCTTTTCTATTTCTTTTTCTCTTCACACTTTTAAATCAATGCCATCACTCTTACAAGAAAAATGCATTGTATAGATAGGACAGTACGGCCCTCATAATTCACTTGTAGCCTTTTTGCTGAGATTTATTGGGTTTTCTATCACAGATAGAGATAAGAATCACATTCAACTTCTTGCTCTTTCCATGATACACTACAGGATCTCTGCTGACAAGAACAGAGATCATATAGTTTGACAGAGGATCTAGAATATATTAAGAAATGTTTTCATTTGACTTCTATAAACTGTGTGAGCTTTTTCTTCAGGCAAACTATCCTTCAGTCATTTGTTTTCAGCAGTCATTCTGGTGCTATTTATGTTTTTTTAAGAAGTGTTCATAATCTTGATATAACTGATTTTCCTGGAATTCACCTACTCCCATATTCTGCTTCTTGAGAAATAGTCCTCACCTACCTGGTCTTTTGAAAAAATCTTGTAACTAATTTTCATCGTCTCTGGTTTCAGTTCATTTGTTTATATTGATTCGGATTCCATGAACTTTGGCAGGCTTGAAAGAGAAAAAGGTCATAGAAAATGCAATGCATTTTAGCATTAGAGATGATTTTCAAGCAAATTACCAGATCCAACTGCATTGAACAAATTAAGATCTGACTTTCATCTCTGTTGTAAGAGGAGTAACTTTCCAGATTCAAATAGGAGTGCTTAGATTAAGAAGTATAGGGTAGGAACAATCTTTTTCCTTGTTTGTTTATATTCTCCAGCATGAGTTGCACTGTGTTTTTGGTATGTCAGATCTGGCCTGAAGTCCTAAAACAGAAAAAAACTATCATTCTTCTGAAAATCGTGCCTTAAGGTTGTATAGAGATGACAACATTCCAATTATTTGCCAAGGAAGTGGCCCCAAACCCAGGCTGTTGCTATTTAATTGCTCATATCTGTGAGATAATAATGGGTTTTATCAAGACCCCCAAAAACCTGCACTATGTAAGCTGTTGCATAGTGCAAAACAAATGAAAGATCAGCTCAGTCAATCTCTAAAAATGTAAATTCACCTCAGATTCAATCAGTTTGAACATCAGAGACCTAAGTTAAAGAAGATTTGGACAGAGTTGTTTTCTAGGAAGCATAGCTGAAGGTGTATGTTATTTCTTTAATATCTTTTCTCATATGCATGAGAGTAATTTCCTGCATAATGATTTTGTGAGTCATATTTAAATGTGGAACTTCATGGATTTCCCCTTAATCACCATTCACACATATTTTACATACATCCATAGAGAGGTAGGTTTTTGCACACCCAAGCATATACTGATGCTGATGAGTGATATTTTTCTCTCTTCCCTATACTTTGTGCCTTAATCAGAAACAAGAAGCGTATGCTCAGATTCACATATTGTAGTGTTTTGCAACTGATCTTATCAGTCCTTATCTCCCAGAGGAATGGGAAAAAAACAGGGAAAGTGTTTATATCTATTTCTTCCGATTAGTTGGAACCACCCACCAGTTAAGGCTAATACATTTCCGATGATGTCTGCAGTTCTTCATTATTCATGACCAGTGAAGTTCTTAAGAGAAAGGAGATATCAAAAGTGGGTGGACAAATTAATGTAATAAAAGGGTAATTATAATTTGCTATATGTATGATATGGTATGACATATTCCTTCAAAAGAAGGAACATTTATTATTATAAAAAAACCTGAACAACAATGAAACACTTATAGTTCATGATGTATCAAACAGTTCTGCAATTATTGTATCTTAATGTTTTGAGCATGTTTTAGGTTCATGTTATCTATATAACTGAATCATAATGCTGTACATGATGAAAATCAATCAGATTTGAATATCAGTCTACTATTTTTTCTTCTTTGATTGTATCTTCATTTCACAGATTCAAATACAACTCAAGTCTGACTACTGTTCAAATGCCAGCTTTCTCAATAGTAGTTTTGTGCTGTATAACCCCTACTGCCTCAGTAGTTCATAAATAGATTACATTACACAAGACAAAGATAAAATTCTCAGTGTAAATTACATTAGATTAATTCAATATAAGTACTATGCTCTCATCCAGAAATGTATGCAGAAATGCATGGAGAAAGAAAACACTTCCTTATTATTATATTTTTTAAAAATCATTAGTTGCATTTTCAGATAAGCATGCTCATGGTACCTCAGTCTCATTTTTTTCAGTGGTGTTATGCACTAAATTTGTCCACTTTATATAACAATCAGAACAGATAAACCTGCTTTAGAAAATTTGATACTGCATATGATACTGGAATGGGAACGTCACGTGCTGGACCTTGTTGAAATGCACTTCTACATCTGGTTAGCTTTAGATTTTTAAATGGTTGGTGTGTTATCAACCTCATATAAAATTATTCTTTTCTCCATTATTATACACAATAAAAAATTTAATAGCAGGCTTGTTTGACGTTTATCAGATGAATAAGTGAAAAAAGGTGAGCTTAGCACATGTCCTTTAACTGGATTTTAACGAGCTCTATCACATTCTGTGGTTTTGTTTAAAATAAAAACTATAAAAGTTTATCTCAACATATTCAGAGACAAAACTTAAAATGGAAGATTAAATGATCAACACTAAGAAAATAAACTTCACAAGGCAGAACAATGTGAAAGCAAAAACATTTAAAATGAGAAACAAATGTTTCCAGTAAAATAAATGTTGTGGGTTTTTTAAAAAATAACCATTCTTAGTAATTTTTTAGGATGAGAATTTACATCAGTATTTGATTCAATAACTTCTAACCTTAATAAAAGCTGCATGTTACAAAGAATTCCCACCAGAAAACGGTGATTCTTTGGTAACTGGAACACACAAATGCCACATACAGGTCAGATTTGTCTGAGAACAGAAAGCATTTAACTCCCAGAGGCAACATTTTTACTTTGAACATGATTAAGCTGTTCACATTTTGTTAATAAATCCATACTAAAAACGTGTGCCTTAAGTAAGATGTGTCTGTATCAGAAGTTTAAAATGTCTTATGGCTTCTAGCAGAGCTTTGGGAAGAGGCAACCCTTATATTTTCCTGTGTATAGCACATAACATCAGGCAATTCTTTCCTATGACCAACTAGGTGGGACTCCAGCTGGTCAAATAGGCATAATTCCTCTCAACAGCCTATTCTTCAGAGGAAATGTTGCTCCTTTTTAATGTACATCTTACTAAGATATTTTGAAGAGTACCTCAGTGAAAAATTTCTTAACGTTGTTACCTCGAAAGGATATTTGCATTGAGTTTGGAGAGAATAGAATGAAAAAAAATATATTGCTGAAACTGCATTTTAACCATGTAAAGGTTTTGATTTAGTTGCAAAAGAAAAAAGACAACCAAATAGCTATAAATATTTGTGCTCAGTGGATATTAACTTGAAAATTATTTTTTCTTAAAGTTCTTTCTAGGAGTTTTGTTATTCCCCTTGGACTGAGACCCTGCTCTCAGATCAGGGCTTTCCACCATCCTCTGAAGGAAGATAAACCTTGAGCCAACATCCAGCTGTGACATTTCCAAGGTGGGAGATATATGGATTTTTAGCTTCGATTGAAATAGAAAGAAGGAAATGAAGTAGCTTAAACAAGCATCTAGTGCTGCTTGAGCTGGCAGGTACAGTACAGTACTTGTCTAAGACCTGAGCTCTGCACCAGCAGCCAGACACTTGGTAGGATGTGCTAGAGTATCTGAAATGCAACAAACAGGAAAAAAATATAAACCTTGAAAAGCTATCCTTCCCTGCTTACCCTCGTCTTTCTGCCTGGCTGAAATGTAAATATATTGTGATCTCTTTCCTACAAATGGGGAATCTCCTTCTTGTTTTATCAGCATAAATGAAGTCACTGAAACTGAACCATGCCACCAGTCAGAACTGCTCAGGAAAATTACAAGCCTAGTCATGTCAGTGTTTGGGTGGTTTTACATGTATTTACATATTTTTGTATAAATCAGCTCAACAAGTTTTCTCACTTATAAATCACACCAGCTTAAAAAAAGAGATTTGTTTTCTTCTCATCCATACTAACACCAAAATAAAAATACTAAATATTTAGGGTATCCTGATTCCTGGGATGAAATTAATGCTACCTCACTGCCATTTAATAAATGAAAACATATTTCATTAAAATATACTCTGATTAAAAATAAAGAAGCATACACAGAAGAGTGCTGTATTATACTGACCCCTCCCCCACTTCCTCTTAAATACTAAGCAAAAGGAAAAGAGACTGAAGTACAATAAATGTTACTCCTGCAAATCAGCAAGCAAGACAGAGCTTCTCTCAGACAAAACTCATTTGTGCAAGGTTTTCTTCTGAGGGAGGGAGTACCACCCATCATCTTTGTATCTCATGCTACCCAGCAAATCAAATTTTGTTGCCAGTAAACCTCCTTAACATTTATATCACACAAAAGAAGCCTGTATTAACAGCACTGAATTGTGATCATTCTTTTGTATGGGGTATCTTATTTTTTTTTAACCAGAATTATTATTTTTTGACAAATATATGGAGTCCATTCCTAGAAACATCTACGTACAGCACACAGTTAAACCCACAGGCCATTACTCCTTGTGGGATTAAAATATATGTGGTGAAGCAGGATTGAAGAGAAGAATTTTCCTCTTTCTCAGGGCACAAGTCAGATGCAGAAATTCATTGATAATAATTTTAGTGGTTTTTGACAAATTCAGGAGCATAAGGTCAGTTGCATCCTGTCCATGTGTGCATAACTCACTGGTGAACACGTATTACAGGTCTCCATCTGTGCCGAGTCTCCACAGGACATGATTGTACTAATCCATACCAGAAAGCTTGGTTACAAGCTCCAGCAGGTTTTGCTCTGAGAGCTGGAGCTCTTCTTCCAGTCCCCTGTATGACAACCAAGGTAGCAGCTGTCACCATCGGCACAGAGTACAGCAGATCTCCCCCTTCTGATGAAAGCCCAGACACTGGTTTAGGAGGTGTCCTGTGTCCCTCCTGCACAAATCTTCCCAGCATAATTTGAAGAAAATCCACCTTCATATCCTACATCCACTTTCTTTGGGGCCACTCGAAGGTTCACCATTCTCTCTCGTCACACTTCGACCATCTCACTCACAATGTGTCTGCTTACAGGTTTGTGCTTTTAATTTGGTTTCTTATACCTTAAATCCCTTTAAAGCATTCCCACTGACTTCAGGGGACAACAGATGAGGCACTGAAACAGTTACTCAGCTATTTTCTTTTGCTGGACAATCTCCAGTGAACTGTCTTTATACTCTCCAGCAATACCCTTTTCTATTATTTAATCTTTGACTGCATGTTGATCCAAATTTTTATATCTATAAGTTAATTTAAAATGTTCAAATCACTTAATTTCCTATACAGTTGAGGCGTTATCAGCTTGACTTCTCCAGGAAAGTAGTCAGCAACGGTTCCTAAACTGTAAGAAGCTACTGTGTTGCCCAAAGTTGGGCAATATTAAACTCTTTATCAAGACTTAGTTTTTTCCATGTTCCCACATCTCACTACAAGACAGTAATTGAAGCCCTAAAACGAGTCCAGAGTAGGGAAACAAACCTGATGAGCTTCTGGAGCACAGGACTAAGGAGGAGTGGCTGAGGGAGCTGGAGGTGTTCAGCCTGGAGAAAAGGAAGCTGAGGGGCGGTCTCTTTTGCTCTCCAAAACTGTGACAAAGGATGTTGTAGTAAGGTGAGGTTTGGATTCTTCTCCTAAGTAGAAAGTGACAGGATGAGAGGAAGTGCCTCAAGCTGCTCCAGGCAAAATTCAGATTAGATTAATTAGATTTTTTCATGGAAAGTCTTGCCAAGCACTGGGAACTTGAGGGCATAATTTAATGGTAAACATGGTGGTGCTAGATTGATGGTTGGACTCGATGATCTTAAAGGTCTTTTCTACCCTTAAAGATTCTATGGTCATTTCCAATCTCTCTGCTCTTGCTTTTACCACTCTTTCCATGGACTTAAGGCAACCAAGGCATCAGAGAGTTGATGCTGTTCCTCAACATCTGGAAAAGGTTAAAGTATTGGTCGTGGAATTTTTTGTGGTGACAACCTCCTGCTTCCAAACATGAGAACAAAATGTAGTATCCTGTTACTGAGTAGTAACTGTGGGCAATTCAAATTATGCACGGCAAGTACAGGGGCAGGGAATCACCTAAGATAGCCGCTGCTCACGAGATTTCTTGTTCAAATTGCAGATTCATTATCTTTGGCTGCATTCTGTGTGATTTGTCCATGATAGTTTATATATCAAAACTTTTGAAATTATTTTCATATGCAAGTTAGAAAAGATAATTCCATATAATACAGTATTTTTCTTCTGAACAACATCTTTTTCTTTTTGTAAAATGTACCAGAATAACCATTCTCATATTTGTTGTGCCTAATTGCACTAGACTGATCATATTATTCTGAAGTGCTAAGATAAAGGTTAGCAAGGAAGAAAAATGTATTTTTTTTCAGTCTTGACAGTGCCTGGATAATTGCTATAGTACTAGCATGTGGCTCCACAATAAATTAGAAAGAAAAAATTGTGGTTTTTTGATCTTGTTTTTCTGTTAAAGATAAGAGAAATTGCCATTAAATTACCAATTTGATACCATGGTTACTTCTAGTTATTCAGATTGTCTAAATGAACAAACATGTTGATTTTGCCTTAACCTATTCCTACTCAGCTACCACTATAACTACAGATTTTGCAAGGAAGTGGGAGTTGGAGTTTTGCTGGGGTTTTTTTCCTAGCTTTAGTTCTTATATTTAGATAATTTTCATGTCTCATAGACCATGTCAGCATTACAGAGACTGCAAGAAGAATTGTTTACCAACCATGCAAATGGTTGAAAATGTATTGGCACAGGGGGAACAACCATAGTTAATAGTTGTTATCAGAGGCTATAAGCTAAGGTCAGTGCAATTTATTTCAATTTTCAGAACGTATTTTGCAAAATCCTTTTGAATAAAAAGCTCTTCTGAATAATTCCAATAACATAAAATTCATAAATAAAGAGGAGAATCCAGTTCACAGGCTAAGAATATACTATTAATTTCCAGCATGGAAAATGATCAGCAGTGGGAAATCTCATGGTTCTCTATTAAGTTCAATGTTGTTACATTGAGCAAGCATCAGAGAAAGATAGTGACTAATAAAATGTGCACAAATAATAGAACATATCTCAAAAGTATTTAAGTCTTAAGAGAAACTTCATGGTTTCTGAACATTTTGGCTATGGTCCAGTAAAGCTCTTAGCACTTGCTTAATTCAAAGTGCCTCAGAGGTCTCACTGTAAAAATTCTGGTTATGCAGCATTCTGTTTTGTTAGATGTTGTCAAAAGTCAAGATTGCTTTTTCACCAAAGCTTGCTAGCAATTTTCTTTCTGTTCACATATGATTACCTGTTTATTCAGATGATTTTTATTTAAGTCCCCTCTTTAAAAACAAAACTGACCTAATATCTTCCTCAAACATACTACAAATTTTACAGAAATGAATTCATTCTTCCAAATTCCCTAATTTGGGAAGAAAAAATTCCTGATAAAATTATCAGCAAGAGCCACAGTTTGAAACTGTCTACCAACTTAAATGATTGCAGGAAAAGCATATGTGGTTCTAACAATATAGTTGTTCATCTAGAGGGTTCTGCAGCATAGTTGTCCTGTCACAGAACTAATCCTGGTCCCATTTGCAGCATCATAATTCCACTGACATCAGTGCAAACCGCACCACTGGCATTACTGAGGAGACTGTTGCTGAAAACAGTAAAAAGGCAAAGAGCACAAAAAAGAGGTTAAAAGTAAATGAGATGTCCACTATTGACTCATGAATAATATTTCTTCCAAAGGATAATGTTTTTCATTTACGACCCATGATTACATACTAAAATAGGGATTTAGTGGAAGTCTCATCGTCTCAAGTACTGCTCAGTCCATGTCCTAATACATACATATTCTGAAAGGCATAATAGGGTTTTGTGTAACATATTTTGTCAAAAACACTTGGTTTGGCCCATGAATTGACACAAATTTGACTTGGAAATATCTACAGTCACTTCTTTTTATTATTTTCTACTTTTAGTACATTTGTCTGTGGTGAAGGGAAGGAGTGGCGAACACATGTAACTTAATATCCTACCCAAACGTAATAAAGATGTCTTTTGCCCTAACAGTTCTGCATTGGAGAGCCACAGATGGGCAGGAGTAGTTCTCAGAGCTTCTGCTCTGAACATTTCTGGACATACTGCATAGGGACAGCAGAGGATGCTGTCTGTCCCTTGAAGCATCCGCTGGAGTTGCCGACATTTGCCCACTCAGTGCCACGAAGTTCTTTGGGCAGATCAAAGTGTGTATTTGTTATATGTCTATATATATACACTGCATGTATATATAAACAATATATTTTTTATATTTGCATAACAAAATTTGGTTTGGAGCTGATATGGTGATGCTGTTGCACTCTTGGTTTTCTAACAGGGAAAAGTGCTGTGTGTGCATTTGCAAGTACAAATGTTTTAACAGAATACGTCTCATTATATTTCATCGACAAAGAGACAGGACCCCCACTTGCATAATGAAGTGATAAGACCCCTGTTTAGTGCAAACATGAAGTCGATTTATTGATTTCACACATGAATATATACACCTTTCCAACTATAGCTAAAAATAGCACAATCACACACAATTGTGATATTACATAATCAAAGCTCTACACAGAGCGTCTGCACAGACCTGTACAGACCAGCACAGACACACATGGTATTGCATGATTTGTCTTAAACAAAGCACACCAAGCACACCTTTTGCTTCTCCATTCAGAGTTCTGCCTTGGCTTGCCAGGGCTTGTAGCCTACCAAACTTAGTACATCCACCTCAGTCAGGAGTTGAGCAGTGCTCTGAGCCCTGCTCTCCAGCTGTATTTCTACATTTCAGTGCTAGGACAGTTTGTGAATTTAATAAATATTGAAGTCAGAAAACTCAGAGACCAGGTTCTGTGCACATAGGAAAGAGAACTGTAAAATACTTCTTACTCTCCAGGAGATACAGACTGGCTTCTATGAAGTTTCAATTGTTGATAGCTTGAGGGGTTAATTTTATTCTATTTTTTGGAGGGAATTAACTTGGAATTAGCATTCTGCATTAAAATATTAAAAAAAAAAAAAGCTGGATAACTTTATGCATACTCATTTTCAAGTAAAATTATTTTTAGAGCTCACAGAGCACCTCAATGCTATTTTCAGAGCATCTCAGTGCAAAATGCCATAAATTTTCACATATTTCTCTACTGTGAAATGAGATCTGAGGTAGCTATAATTTTCTGTTGCCAGAGATTCATTTCTTGCATGAGATCATTTGAATGCTGCAGTTTTCTCATAACACTGAGAACTTTACATTTTAGTCAAGGCTCGTTATTTTATACAAGTAGTCAGGTACATCACCGTGTAGTACATATTGTATGTCTACTGATAAGGAGCTATGAATTACAGTTCTTTAGATCTCTCTCTGCCCTGGCTTTCTGCCTCAGCCTTTGTAGCATAGTATTACACTGTACATTAAGATCATTTCACTACCTGCAGCAATTTAGTTAATAAAACACTTTTGTATTTGTGTGTGTTTCTACTGTGTGTGTTAGCTACTAGCTTTTCAGTCAGCTATAAAGATCAGCTATAAGGATATATAGGTGGTTTTGAAGATATAAAAAGAAATCTTGTTTCTCACCAATTACCTGAGTGTAAGGAAAAAGGACAATAAGAGATATGAAACAGAATTTCAATGTGACTGTTTCTTACAAACACTTTTTACTTGCTCTCATATACCTGAAGCACAATTGTGATACAATTACAATACTGGTTCTAGGATAGAAGTACCTGAAAATGCAGGCTGAAGACATTCCTCTTATTCATACAACTGTGCTTTCAGAGGAGTAAATACTATGAAACAGTCTGTTCCAAGAACTTCATATGTTCACTTATGCAGATCTTTTACAATGGATACAGCCTCATTTGCCTATACAAAGCAGATACACAATTTCCAATGGGAAAAAAAAAAAACAGTGGATGGAATTCAGTGAAGGGGATGGCTTCTAATTGTGGCTAACCTTTTGTGAAACATGGTGCTAACAGAGTAGATTCACAGTTTCAGATCTGAACTAAATTGATCC
>PYHW01010689.1:909463-925362 GCA_013186435.1 Turdus rufiventris
GTACCTTAGTAAATAAACATCTTCCTTGTAAAGACAGCAGCTGGAGCACTAAAAGTCTTGATTTTTGGTGTAATGGATTTACCCCAAAACTGTAGAGTTCAAATAAATTGGTTTCTAATTCTAACAAATGCAGACCCTTAAGATAAAGAAACAACAAATACTTTTAAATTCTAATGCAAACCTCTCAGTCACTTGGCTGGATTGAAAAGGATAATCAAAGGAAGACATGAAGATAATGATCTGACAGTAGCCTGTTCCTCCCCACACATAGTGCCCTGGAGAACAGGAACACAATGAAAATCTGTTGGATTCTGAGAGAAGGTCCACTATCACCTGGATTAAAAATCAAATCCAAAAGAATTTTACTGTCTCAAAAACATATCTACCTTGTGGATCACCCAAATCAGGGTAGTGTTTGTAGCCCTGTAGACATGTCTGAGCTATTGATTTCACGAGTCATATCAAGTGCTTATACTTGCTGAGACATTCAGCTGATGTTGCTCTCTATACTATTATTGATGCTCAAGCATTTTTAAAAGTAGCTCAGGTTTGTCTTCAAGCCATAACCAGCTGCAGCAGAGGCAGAGAAGCAGCTAAAGAATGGAACATCTGTGAAAATTAAGTGTGGAGGCAGCCGTTTCTAATCAATCTCAGGGCATGTCTGCACTGTCAGACTGTGGCATGATGGAGAGATACTGAAAATAACAAAGGTTCTGGAATGAGGACAGTAACAGCATGCACGAGTATCTACATGGATGCAAGCTGCCTAGTAATGCAGCATTTAATTCATGCTTTTAATATAATCTTCATTGTATATTTCTGTGGTAGATAAATCAGGAAGAAATACTCTTATGAGGAGAGTCTTAATAGCTACAAAACGACCATGACTGAGGAGAAAAAAACTCTTGGGAAATGAAGAATATGAATATGGGAGAATTTGGGCCAAATAGAGCTGGGTCCTGGTGCCATTAAAAACGTCTGGGCTCTTTAGAATGGAAGAACACTAAAAACGCTTTGCAAAACCGATGCTATGGGGAGCTGAGATGAAAAATAAATGTGTGGGAAGGAGAAAATGGAATATCTTTTCATCAAGTACAATAGTCTTTATTCCTTCCTCCCCGTTGTTTGTGAGATGGTTGGGGTCACTCTGGTCCACAGAGCAGTAACTTGATGAGAGTAATAATGTAGTAACAGCTTGCTGTGGGGTTTGTATCTGTTTCTCTCCAGCAAAGCTTTCTATCAGAAGGCTGCCCTTTTGGCATTTCACACACTTTCTGCTACTGTTAGTTTTACAGTTCAAAATATTTCTCATAGGAAGTTCATGAAATCAAATTACTTTCTTTTTTTTTTTTTTTTACTTACTGTAGTCTGAGGGTGTATTATTTCTGAAGTGCTCTTTCTCTGAAGTTCTGGAAGTTCAACCATATTACCATATTACCAGAGAAGTCAGGACTTTTTTTGAGCCCTGATAATCAATGTGTGCAGCCCAGAAAATGTCTGTAATAGTTTCTGTGCTCTTGATAAATATTACCACTTTGCAGTCTCCAGAATCAATGCATATTCTGGATAGAGTGAAAAAATAGAAAATTTTCCAGGCAATACAACCATACATGCAGGAAATCTTTTAATTTTGAATAGTCAAGAAAACACCTCCATGGCTGGTGTATCAAAGAGTTTATATTTGTGACTCTGAATGAGTAAATTTTTACATGAATTTCTTTTTTAAAACATGTAACAATTTCTCTATTTTGTCCTGCAAGTATTCATGAGCTCCAAAGAAGCCCGAAGCCCTTGCCAAAATTCGTGAGAAGAAAATTACAAAATTCCTCTGACCAGATAGTCCTATAAGAAGATAAGTGATTTAAAAGTCCTTGGAGGTAGTTCTAAACATTTACAAGTCAGAAGATAATTTTACAATAATTTCATGCTTTATGTCCAAACACATTTGCCAAGATCAATTGAAGAGTTAATTCTGCCCTCTAAGCCACAGTCTTACTCAAAGCAGTGCCATACTACTATTCTTTTACTCAGTTAAGAAAATAGAGAAAGAAAGTATTTTTCTGTATACTGGGCTAAATTCGGGATTTTTGCAGGTTTTACACATGTGCAGATAGAGGTTGGTAAGAATATGATAGAAATAACAATCTGAGCATTTCTTTGATTTGCTCTTGCTTCCTTCAACATGTTTTTTAAATGACTGGAAGCATGGTGGGACTGTTAGCAAATACTTTTTCTGAATAAATAAATTCTGCTATGGTCTAGCAATCTTTAAATGTTGCATCTTCAGGGAATTAATTCACCTTTGCTATTATTTTATAATCTTCAGTCAAGTTGAATTTAATGAGTTGGCCAGTTATTTCTATGCCCTAGAAGGAAAAAAAAAAGCAACTTAGAGAGCATTTATAGAAAAAAATTTAATGTAGGAAGACATTGCATATTTTGCTCTACCTTGTTGTCATGCAGACACTACTGTAATTCATATCTTGTATTACTTGATGAAATGGAATGAAGTGCACAAGTCCCAGATCTTACATGAAGCCACCTGGGAAATAACAGTGTCAGAGAGCACTAGGCTCTGCAGGGCTAAGTACACTGTCCCACAGCAACAGGACATTCTTCCATCTGCCACAGAGGAACCCTACACAAAACTGACTGTGAAACTCCAATATTCAGCCACAACCAGAGTCAGGGCCTCCCTCATTTTCCCAAGGATAACTTGAGAACTGCCTATATGGTGAGCAGCACAGCTACATCTCTCACACAGTGCTGGCCCTTTGGATTTTCAGTCACAGCTCCTCCTTTCATTTGAAGTTCTTTCTGACACTACTGTCAAGCCCTCAAGACAAGAACTGCCAGCAGATCGAAATCTCCAATCCATAAGCCATAGGGAGAGCCTAGAATTGCCTTGCCAGGCATATTGCTCCAGCTGGCTGCTCTGCACACATGAATGCTTCTGTCGCCATCAGACCACTTGGAAAACTATCCAGTGTGGCTGTTCTTGCTTATCTAACCAATTCCTGCCCTTCCTCTCTTGCCACCATGAAAACAGGAAATGTTTCTGAGCTACTAGTGCTAGAACAACCTTCCCCCAAAAACCCCAATACCCAACACAGTCCAGAAGGGAAAGTCTGTAAAGCTTACATGAGTTTCCCATTTTGTCTCTACTGAATGCAAATCATTCCTCAGACTGTTCTCTTCCCCTAGCATTGAGCATACACTCCTGATTTTGGCTGCAGTTTCAGCAAGCTATGAGAGAAGATAATTCCTGTAAGCTGGATAAGCCACTGCTCATATTTTGCTCCTCCACAGAGGAAACACATGTCAGTATGTATCCTATGTTGTCCCAGTTTTGCATTGTTTTAGGATAGGCATGAGAAACCTTATGAACAAGCCCCTATTAACTTCTTCCTTATAAGAATGCCTTCCTTCCCTCATGCTGCCGTTACATCCTTGATCTCTACTGTGAACATGTCCACTCACAGGCACTGAAATGTTCATTAAAATGTTTGGTAATGATTGCAAAAAAAATTTCTAGAGGTGCACTGAAATGTCAACAGGTATGGACACTCAGGATGGGATGACTCAGGATCTTGAGACTGGAAAAGGAGATTGAAAGGGGAAAGAAGCCCAGGCCCAGTATTCCTTGAGGATTTTTTTCTAGACTGAAGAAGCTTCCCCTACTGGAAATTATATCAGAAGAAAACCACAGAGCAGTACAAATGCAACCATACTTTTTCCTGTATCTTGGACTGTGCAACAGGTATATTGTCCACAATACCAGACAGTTGGATGACTAAAAGGTATAACCATCTTAGGAAAGCTTAAGTGATAAGGTTTGTTATCCTTTTCCACATCTGAACAAATCTCAAACTCTGATCATTTGGCCATTATTAATTAAATGAGTTTGTAAAACAGTGCAAACACTTAAGGTAATGTTAGTCAGTGATGAACAATACTATCAGTAGGGATAATGTTGTTTAGCAACCAAATGCAATTCGATTCTGACAGGTAGTCAGTTATAATGTCAATTATAACTGTTTCAAAATGTCAAGCATAAGTAAAGAAAACCCAAGCAGAACAGTTATCATTCTTGAAAACTGCATGGCATTTTTAAGGAGAGCTATTGCCTTTTCAAATTTCAGCAGCATTAAAGTACAGAACAACTGCTTAGTCACAAATTGTCCTGTTTTTTGAACATTTCTTATGGTTTTGAACTATGGAGATGTTTATCTGTCTAGCTGAAACATATAATAAAAAGTCTTCTTCCAATTAGTTGCTAAGTGCCTTATTTTGGAAGCACAATCTGAAAGTGAACTCACTAGATATGATCACCATCTGTATTTCTCCTTTACTTAAACAGAACAGAAAATCCTTTCCATATTGCAATTAAAATCATTAATATTATACAGCAGTAATGGATTCTTCTTGCACTTTTTAGTTTTCTCCTCTGTAAACTACTACAATACTCAAAACAGAACCTACAGAAATAAAATACTAATTCATTTTAAATGAAACTATGAGTTACAAAAGAGATGTGAAAGTAACCTGCCCCACATATGCAAGCACTTCAGCACAAAGCAGACAAACACAACACCTGGTGGATAATTCCAAGTCAAACCCAAAGGTACAGACTAAGCTGAAAATAGCTTTTTGCAAATTCTGTGCTTTGCTTTCCAGAGCACTGCTGCTTCCCATAGCCAATTCTCAAAAATGGGTGAGAGAAAAATGAGATTATTATCTGTGAGATTTTCAGTAATTAACTGTTTCCTTGGCTTGTTGTAACACGTCAGCTGAAAGTTGCAGAGAAGGTGTGAAGAAATGAACAATTTTTTTAACTATTAACGTAAATGTTTTGCTTCTAAGGAGCATGGGATCATCATAGCACATTATAACACAAGAAAGATTTTCTGGTGAGGTCTAGCAGTTTACACATTTGAAAAGAAGACAGGTAGCTAAACTGGGACATGAAGTTCAGTATTTTAGATAAGAACCATGGTGTAAAAATTTTATCTTTACATGCCTTTCTTTTCACAGTTTTAAAGCTCCCAAGCAGTTCAGTTTTTTCAGAGTCAAGAAGCTCAATATTTATCTTATACCACAATTGGCATGGTTCTTATCCTGATCACTCATCCAGCTGTTTCTTCTGAGAGGATCATTACAACAGGTGAGGTGTTTAAACTACTTTTTTTTCTGCTTTTAGTCTGAGCCAACAACTTTTACATGCTGTTAGATTCAGCACTTATACAGGTGTGGAAGTTCCAGATCATGTATCCTTTTGTAATCTTAAAGGATTAAATGCCTGTTCAACACTTCCCTGAGGAAAACTGTACTCCTCATGAAATCATCCATTCTAAACATGCAGATCTAGTGTGGATTTCTTTAAGGTTCAGGTTCAGTGTAGAAAGGAATTCCGATTGTGAGCTGAGAGGAAGGGATGGTAATGCTCTTTTGCATAGCCTTTGCCTTAGAGCATGTAGAATAAAGTAAGGAATTTTACTGATGGGTTAGTTATGGGGTTCCCTCAGTTTTGGGATCTTTCTTCACCTACTAGGTTACCTGTAAGGAGTCCTCCTACTTCTTGTGTTGTTTCTGTTGCAGTGAATTTGTAAAACTTTTATCAGAATGTGAGAGCTCCAGCATGAAAGTATTTTGATTCACATTTACCTACAGATGTGTGTAAAGCAACGCATTCAAGCAAAGATTACAGTAATTTCACGACTATAAGGTGCACCTTTTGGACTAAAATTTTCCCTCAAACCCGGAAGTGTGCCTTATAGTCCAGTGCGCCTTATGGTCATGAAATTACTGTAGTTGCAGAGGTTAGTCCCAGTCTTCAAGAAGAAAGGGAAATAAATTGCAGTGAGAGACAGCCAGAGCAATCTGCTCTGGAAAATAAGCAAAAATTATTGTGTCATCCCAAGGATAGTAACCTATATATTTCAGTCTTGTTGCTTTGTGGCAATGTCAAGTTTGTAATAGCAACAGAACATAAATTAATTTACAGATAGTTTTAAGCTGTGGTATGCTAGAAGTTATGTGAAATTGAGAGGAACCAGAAGAGATAGGAAAGCTAGACCAGGATCAATTTAGGGATTAATATATGTCTCTTACTCATCCACATGGCTCCTCTGTAGTCGAGTTGGGCCCTTTTTGGGGGATACCTTCCTTGGTTCTATCATACCTGTGTAGTCAAACAGACAATATAAATAGATACGGGGTTAAACAACAAAATTATTTCCCTACAACTCTGACAAAATAATCTAAATCAAACCAAGAAGGGAATTTAGACACACCCAACTCCTCACACTTCTCTTCTGCTTAACAGCAGGTTGCCCTTCTGTCTCCTTGGTATTTTACATATTTTTTCTCAACTGATTAGATCTCCACATGCACAGGAAAAAGAACCTTACACTATATTCTGTTATTTCCCTGAGGTCCAGGTCCAGAAAGCCTTTCAGTGTCTTTTACTTTATGTGTGGTGCTACTCTAAAGTAAAATATCTGTATGGTGTACAGGAGTTTCTTTGTCCAGGTTCCTATGAAGTAACTAAGATGTTGAATAATAAGTATTCCAATGCTCTCAGTAATCTACTTATTGAAAAACTTATTGAACAACTTACAGAAGAATTTATTTCCACCACTGCAAAAGAGTCCTACTCCTAAAATCTTATTGAAGCCAGGGAAAGGAAGTCAACAGATTAGCATCTATTAGGACTAAGTAAAGTAGATAATAAACACATAAGGAGGTAAAACATTTCTCTGCACAGTCTTCTAAAAAGGGAAGAAGAGAATAGGAATAGAAATAGGAATAGAAATAGAATACCCTTACAAAGAATCAAAAACACCTGGATAGACTTTACACTGATTCTCTTCTTGACCTTTTATGGAAAGAAAGCAATAGTACAATACATAAATTTTGAAGGTCTCTACAGATCATTTTGCACATTTTTTTTAGAAAATTTAAACTCTACCTAGCACTGTAATAAGTTGATGCCTTCCTGTCATCTAGACAGAAGAAATCAATACAAAATCCCATTTTTTCCCTAGTCAGAATAGGAAATCTAATTAAGAATTCCAGGGAAAATTATGTCAATACTGGCTATCCCAGCGTAGCAGTTATTTTTGGGACAGCTGGTTTTTTTACTGTGCTGTTGCAAGACCTCTGATTATCCACCTAGGAAAGCACAAATGCATTCATACACGCTAAAAGTACATTTTTTTATAAATACAGCAACTCTGAAGATGCATATTTGGCATGTGATGATCAGTTTGATCTCAGGTACCACAACATGAACACTGAGAGTGATAAAATGTTTCCAGACATGTCTTATTGGGAAGATTAAATTAAGATTTAATAATTTGGGGATTTTTCTTAATTGAAGGTGTTAAGGAGCTGAAGTTAGGACATTTCATCATTCTGTTAATCTCTGACCCAACAATCTATCCAGTTGAACATTTGCATAACATGGCTGCAGAGTTATTTATTAACCCTCACATCAGTCTTAGCTACCACATTTAGACAAATTCCGTCCAGAAGCTTTTTCTTGATATGAGTCTTTGGTTCTGGGTTTAGTCCTCTTGTGTAAAAAAAGCTCAGTGATGTTATCTTGGCTTTTAGTGGACTCTTAACAGCACTGCAAAACTTTGCTTTGCAGGATAGATTGGCAGCCTGATGAAGAGAAGCCCAGAGCAAGAACAGCTGGAGTGTTGGAAGGTCAGGATTTGCACTGTCTGGCTGTGCTGGAGATCTTGTACAGCACATTTGCATAATTTACTGTGGAAATTACTCAGTTCTCACAAATATTTTGAAAAGAAAAAGGATGTCTGGATATTAACGGATTTACAAGAAATATTCACTAATCTCATGCCTTGAGATTTAGGTTTGCAAAATGTTGGTTGAACAAAGGGATTTTAAACCCTCATTTAACCCAGGAAATGGACTTTGAATAGAAATGTAAAAGCTTTTTGTTCTGTCTGTAAAATCAGGGTGAATGGGACATGTTTCCAACTTGAAATCATATTGTGTGTAATAATAATAATAATAAAATAATAATGTAGTAATAAAATCAGGATTTTTTTTCAACAATTTTAATAAACTATCAATATCAAGGAAAATTTAGAGGGAATAAAAAGAGGGAGTGAGAAAGTAGCTTATAGCTTTTTTGCTTATACAGAGACTGCTTCTGGAAACTAAGGTAGTCTTTTTAAAGCTATTATGGTGCCTTATTCAGTACACTCTTCTGGATCTAACCTGAACAAAACTAACAGAGGACAGAGAAGAACAGGGAAGGAAATCAAGGAATCCATTGATATGAGATGCTATGAAGGGCAAAATACAAATTAACTCAAAAATGTAGTAGAGAAAACAGTAGTAAAATTTCAAATTCCATGGTCTCGGTAAAACTCCATCCAGATCTTTAATGAGTGATTACCTGAAGGTCTAGCATCAGTCATGGGGAATGGCTTTATTTTCCATTCCATGTAAACTTTCTCTATTCATTCATTCCTGACCAGTATAAAAAAAAAAAGAGATACTAAGCTATATGGATTCTTGATGTGACCTAATCTGACAGTCCTTAGGTTTTCTGTAGCTTTTTGCCCTCATATCAAAGACCTTCCTAGCTATGCTAGTTTAGATTTCCTAGTTGTTTGTGACTGTGTCTGCAGATACCTTTCAAATCACAGGTACCAAAATGTATTCATATATTCAAGGTAATTTACTCAGTTTCTTTTGAGGTGGTGAGGCAATCATATTTCCCACAAATAGCTGAATGAGTAGCAGAGTAGTAAGTAACACAAGAAGGATTTACAAATTATTTTGATATATTTTTCCACTATGTATCCCCAGCTATGGATTATAAACTACAACAAGAAAAGCATCCAAAGGTTTCCAAGTATCAAAATGATACCATCAAGTAAGACCAAATAGGATTCATTGGTTATGAATTAATCTGTCCAGCTCTTCCTTTGCCAAATGAAGCTTGATCCAGTTTGTTTTGCAGCAGAACTTGGAAAGGATGGCATAACCATTATGTTGTTAGTAGAATAGAAGATGAAATATGGTGAGGATTATGAGCATTGTTTCAGTCTTTGTGACAATTGTAATTTAAACTTTCCTCTATAATTATATCATCTCTCCTGTGTGCTGCAGCCTTTGTTTTTCTTTCTCCCTGATTGCAGTTTCTCCATGTGTATTTAGAAATAAAATTTGGAATTTCAACCTTCTGCTTAGGAGAAAAAGTGAGCTGTTATTCCAACTAGCTCCTGTACAGGTATTTCCTTGGAAAAACTTTTTAGACCATTCACTTTTCAAATCTGTTTTTTTAAATCACAGAGTAACCACAGAAAGCATTAATTATGAGTTATTACAAAATAACATGTAATACAATACAAAAAAGGAAAGTTGGAAGCCCACCAAAGACACTGTATGAGAAACAGTGTCCTAAAGGTAAATTTTCCCTCAGACTCAGCAGTGAGAATTTCACATTTGCCCAATTACAGAGGATTATGGCATTGTTTTCTGTGCAGCTGACTTTCACAAAAACTTTTTTCCAAGGTTGGAATTTTTTACCTTCTTCTACAACCTTGAAAGTAGCTTGCCCAGGTGATCCTAGAAGTCATATCTCATATAATCAATCCCCTAGCACTAGAGCAGCCATAGCAATTAATGGCATCTTGTTCTACCTTGGTTTTGCCTGAGAAATGCTGTTTTCTAATTTTCCAAGAACTGAAAATAGATTTTGTCTCCCCAAAATCTGATTTTGAATACAGGTAAGTAAGGGAAATGTAACACACTGTGAACTTTCTTGCCCTTTTCCTGTTTCAGGAAAAGTCAGAGCAAAAGTTTTGTTTGTTTATTCTCAGGCACAGATACTTTACACAAGAGAAAGAAAAAGTTGTTATTTTGGGATAGGTAAAAAAAAATAGAGGTATGGGGCACCTGAAGTGTCAGCATATTAAATCCTTCTGTTTTTGTGCAGATGGAGGAGAACACCTTTTACCACTTGACCTTTTGGATTCTGAATTTAAGAGGTTGTTAAACAGTTATCATAAGCAAAAAGTACCTCTGAGAGTGCATCGTGAAAACCACTGCTGAGACACAATATATTTATTTATTTGTCATAGCTTATATTGGATATCAGGGCTGAAAACCATAGTTTGAAGAAATGTCAAAGGAGAGAAGTATATTTATTTTTAAATATTTATATATGCCAGGGGTTGACTGCAGGCATGAAATTCTTCTGAGGGAGTGCAAAGGAAAATTGTACATTATGTATTCTAACCCTGTCACTCTGAAAAACTGTAACCCCCTATTAGATCTCTGGCTTAAGAATAGGGAAACAATGCAGACAAGGCCTCGTTTGAAGACAACTGCATGTCATGTTATGTAATGTCACAGTAAGGCTGCTTATCAGACACATTTCTATAAGTTCTGACTAATGGGCATATATAAAAAAAAATAAGTAAAATACAAAATTGTTTAATCTGAGGAATTTTTGTTCTTTTATGTGTTTTGTAAGTGAAAGTACTTTTTTATGTTGATGTTTTCCCTAGGTATTACAATTTGAAGCAAAAACCAAACCCCTACTTTTCTGAGAATACAGATTCATTTTAAAATAAAAATCCATCTATTTTTTGAGAAAAAATACTCCTTTTGGAGGGCAAAATTATGAAATACTTTCAATTTGCCTAATTCTATAGTAATAAAATTGTAATAAAATCACATAATACACTTTACAAAACAAGCTTCATAAAGAAAATACTGTACAGCTTTATTCAGTATATTAGATTTTAAAAATCTGATAAAAAGACCTGAAGTAGACCCTGTCTTGTACAATCTACAAGAAGTAAGATATGGTTGGTGGTTCATTTTATACACTCAAAAATCTGACAAGGTCAGTGATTACTTGTTGATTCTTTTTAAAGGCCTTCATTCAAAATGCGGTACATCTGAGGATTTTGTGCTTACTTGTAACCAGAATGGGATTTATATTTGCAACTGCTATTATTCCCCCTCCCAGTTACCTGAAAATCATTCTATTCCACTAAAATGAGTATTTCCTTTCTCATGTTAGTACAAGGGATCGTGTCTCACTGGTTTACTCTTCAATGCTATTTCTGAATGTACCATATAAAAGGCCGTAGTTCTCATACAGTACAGTTAACATTTTTAAATGCTGCAGCTTATTACTCATGTTTGGTTCTCATGGGTTTAATTGTATGCATGGGGAGTTTTTTACTTTCTTTGTGGAGACCAAAGAGATGAAGCAAGAGATTTTATATTACTTGTGGAATGCTTTTTGCATCCTTTAAACAATGGTGATATGCATTACTGGAAGAGTTGTCATTTCCAGTTGTAATTGATTTGCATGGCTGCCATGGTGTAACATGTAAAATCACAACAGCAGGGAAATATGGGAACAGGCAAGTCACTACTGTGCTTAATCTGGGATTGTTTGTTCATCATATTTTAAAGTTTAAGTTGCACTTGTCAGTTGGGATCATGGACGGTCTGATCCATTAACTACCCCCAAGCTTTTTATTTTCCAGAGGCTTTTGGCATTGTTGCAGTATGCTGAATTTACTAGAGGACATTCTTGCCCTTGGGGTTATGAAGACTGCAGGAAACCCTGACTTGATTACTCTTGTTGGGGTTAAAGAAAGAGTGTATTTTAAATACCTTAAAAGAGAAGTGCATGTGGATCACTTGCAATGTTGCTGCTGCAGACGTGTCAGTCACCTCACAAAGTTTTCTGCCATGTTCTAAACATCATCCTATTTCCCACACATTCTTAAATACTCAAGCTGGTCCTGCAACTTTCAATACTGAGTCAGGCTGACACAGTTTTTCCTCAATATGCAGTTCTAATCTGTCTGACTCCCTGCTATACTGAATATCATTCTGGCATGCTAGCAAGTGACAGTAATATAAATCTACTTCATGTCGCTAGTTGGTTCCACTTCACAGGATGCATGGATAACAATTGGTAACAGCAAGCTGTCCATACAAAGCCGACTAAACATGCAAACTATTTACATATATCTTCTTACTTGTATGATTCCTTACCAGTTGCATGAAATTTTAGCAGATTTCTTACTAGTTCTTCCTAGCCAGAACTCAGACACTCCCAGTTATTTGGCTCAAAAATGCAGATGAAAAGAAGAGAGATGAGTATTGCAAAATATTCAGTTTAGCTGACTTCATTTAAATATAAAAATTCTCTGAAGGAACAATAGTAGGAACAAATTAAATAGGGTGATCCAATCAATGCTGGAATGTTTTTGATTTATTTATGACTTTAACTAATGTTTTAGAGAGGTCCCATGTTCTCTGGCAGTGCAGTTATTGGAAATAACAGATAGTCCAGCTTCAGTGCAGCACACTTTAACTGCCAGGTAGCACTGACTTTTATTCCCCTCAAAGTTCCATGCTTGTGTTTGTTCGAGTTTTTGCCCCACAGCTGAAAACTGTGTGTCCACCATCATAATTGTTTTTTTGCTGATGGTTCACCAGGGTGAATTTATGCCAGTTTAGAATATCCTTTCTCTGGAACTCAGTCTTTATGAGTTGTATGACACAATCCAATGACCTCAGCTTTCCTCTTGTAGGAGCCACAAATTTGATGTCTCCTAAAGCATTGCCCCAAGGCACAGAATGAGACAGGGCAAATGGGGGTAGCTGGGATTTTTCAGGCACTTGGAGACATCTGGTTCTTCCATTGCCAACCTCCTGGCATCACAGCTGGAACATGAGCAGCCCCTCTGGGAGGGCCCCAGGGAGGAGTCCACAAGGAAATTGGAGTTGGCTGAGAGGTGACCAAGGGAGGAGGAAACAGCAATGGATAATTCCTGATTTCCTAGCAAAATGTGATTGTCCTTCCAAA
Organism: Turdus rufiventris; assembly: GCA_013186435.1. Classification (NCBI taxonomy): domain Eukaryota; kingdom Metazoa; phylum Chordata; class Aves; order Passeriformes; family Turdidae; genus Turdus; species Turdus rufiventris. The sequence continues at coordinate 922,347 of PYHW01010689.1, forward strand.
ACATTAGAGACCATAGATGGAAATGAAAATAAAATCCAGGAGCTCTGCATTCCCATTTTGCTAATTCATGCTTTGCTTTTGTCCTGCTCTCTACTTACAAACAGAAAAAAATCAAGGAATAAATAAATTTTTATGGAGTAGTGCAACATGTCTTTTTCACATCTGAGTATAATAGTTTTAATGTAAATAAATGGAAAATTATTTGATGATGACATCCTTACAAGAATAAAAGTAAAAATCCAGAAACACAGAGGTGAAATATAAAATATCCTTTAGGAGAGGAGTCAAGGAAGGGAGGAGAAAAAACTAAACAAGAAATTTTTGTTTGTTATGAGAGGAAGAAACAAACACAATATTTGAAAAGATTTTATTCTGTTTATTTCATTTTTAAAATATATTTTTATTACTTTGAATGCTTAAAAATTAGGTATAAAATATTAAAAATAAAAGCAAATTTAAATTGCAGTTGACTCATTAAACAAGCAGTTTTCTTGTGCTAAGGACAGACGTTACTGCTATGCTAAAATCCCTGCATTTTACAAACTCATCTGCTGCACAAGCCCCTACAAGAAAATTAAAGAAGAACTGTGCAGCACATTCCTCAGGTTCAGCAAATCAAAATCTTTGGATGAAAAGGAAGCTCCAGAGTTGAGGACATTAAAAATATTTCCTTTTCTGACCTCCTCTAACTGAAGTGCAGAATCACACAGAAAGAAACACAGTCTCCCACATAAGCAAATATCAGAATCACTGTGTCTATGAAATTTGATATCAAGTCTCTAAACTGCAGCTAGAAAATGAGTGGCATCCACTGCAAAGCAGTTAAATTTGCTTAATGGAAATGGTGGGAAATATGTCCTGCTACTTCCAAATGAAAAAAGGCAATTTCTCGTAAAGTGCAGTACAACAATGGGTGGCGACCAAGACATTGGTGCTATGTATCTTAAAGAATGATGTGCAGTCATCTCATCCAACACAAATTAATGAACTGTGATGAAAGAGCTATGGCAGCGCTCAGGAAGAATTAGGAATTTAGGAACACTTGAATTACCTGGGAATTATTAGTACAAAAATATATCTGTGAAAGTAGAAAAGTACTACTAAAACTGTTGAGTTCTCTCTAACCCATTTCTGGTGTTTGAGTTTGTATTTTTGATTAAGTTTATTTGGGGTTTTGGGGTTTTTCTGGGGGGTTTATTGGGTTTTTTTCTTAAATGAGGCACCAGGCACAAAATCAGAAAGGACCTCCTAAAGACCCTATATAAATTAGTTGTTCCTGTTTCCTTTCCCATCTCCTCCCTCGTCCAAACAACTGCCAGCCTTTTGAACAATCTCCCCTCCTGTATGAGCTATGCTTCTTTTTTGATTCATCTCTATTTCTCTTTACCTCACCCATATCCTCTGCTGTTTTTTGGAATATGAGTTTTGATCCTACCTTGAGGACCAGAAAGTTGCACTCTGTTTCAGGGCAGTTAAAAAGAATGGTGATGATCTGAGTTAGAGCAAACATGGTAATAAAATCCAGAATTGACTCAAAATAAAAGAAGTTAAATAGACCTGAGAAGAAGAGAGGGTAGGAAAACAGGTGAAACATAAGCCTTGAATAACTGCAAGAAATATTTATTGCCAAAATCTATAACTTTTCTGTCTAGTTTCATTGGTGAACTAATGTGAACCTCTCTCTTTTCTCCTTCCTTCCTGATTGCAAATAGTTGTGAAAATCAATAGCAGAAAGAGAGGGAGAGACAGAAGATCCAGTTTTAGTTATAATTTCCTCAGTTCCTTCTGTTAGAATCTATGCTTGTCCTCATGCTGGTTAATTGCTGGGAGAAGTGGAAATGACAGAGAGACACCAGAACAGTGTGTTAAGATTTGAGAACAGAGTGTTTAGTTAAGATTTGGCACTGTTTTCCTTTGAATTTGTTTGGAATCAGAATTTTATAATGATACCTGTCTTAAGGACAAAATAACTCAGAAAATTAATGCTCATTTCTTGCTACCATGTCTTTATTTGTATAAATTTATGCTGCTGTCTGAAAAGTCATAATACAAAGGCACAGTGTGTGAGGGCAATGAGAGTCAAATGATACTTACCATGCTTGTTCTCAAAGACATTAAGGTAACATTTTTGCCATTTTTAAATGATAGAAAAATATCAGGAGTGATAAGGGTATTTCAAGACACATGTACTGGGATGTGGATAAAGGCCCACTGAAGGACAAGCAGTGTTTAAAAAAACCAGAGAGAAATACAATAAAACAAGTGTTAGATTAGCCTGGTAATACCTTGGTTGACACTGAACCCTTGAGCTGTTTTGAGCTGACGCTGAAATTTTCGTAATGTATTCGTGTGGGAGACATTTTAGCATCTTTCAAGGTCAGTGGCATTTTGTGACGTTTTACCAGTACCTGTCATCATTCTAGTAATTCCTTTCATGTGGTCCTTCCTCTGTGCCTCTCTTGTGCTGGTGCCCCCTAGTTCCATGCACAGGTAAATTCCTCACCCTGCATTTGCATGTGTTGCGACAGTTGTAGCTACCTCTCTGGTGCTCACCATTCCAGAGTTATCCTTGCCACTGTAGCCTCCAAATTCTGTCACTGCAAGTCACTCAATGTGGGATATCACTTGAAGGCCATTCAGAAGCCAGAGCTGTTGTGCTACACAGGGACCAGGTTGCTTGGTGATCATATCTATAGAGAGAATGTGAAACTTCACTGGTTCCAGATTTGCTCTCAGGACATTGCTGTGGTCTATAAATAGCTTCTAGGTTTGAGTATGTGTTGTCTGAGAACCTCTACTCTCCCTGTGCTCTGCTGTCACAATTGAGGACAGCTACCCATCACAACATACTTTCATGCAACTTTCCTTTATCAGTGACCACACATAACTTTGAACATCTACATTTTACACAGGTACAACCATATATGTTCCCTAAAAGATAATTCTAAATTTTATTAATGTTCTAATTATTGCTTGTGCTCATAGGAATAAACTCATTGTTGGCTTTTTTTTTTTT
>PYHW01010689.1:925594-937055 GCA_013186435.1 Turdus rufiventris
CAGACAGATTGCTTTAGGGATATTAGATTTGGCAATATATTTTTGCATCCGTGGATTTTACTGATAATTAAAAAAAAGTTCACAGAACCTTAATACGGTCAGGCAAGCCTCCAAATTTCAAATCACATGTGGGTATTGATTTCAAGTTTCAAACTATTCCATGTTTTGATACTAATTTAGGAACTATTACACTTGAAAAACAACAAATTGGGTAGAAGTACCCCTAGAGTCCTGGTCTGCCTATTTAACTAGGCACTCATGCATTCCTGCCAAATCTGGTTTTCATGAAAGTCAATTTATTTGTTCATTATGTGACATTTGAAACCATTCAAGCAATTGTGAGATGGGATTAAAGTCTCTGATGAAATGTTTCACTGATTGAAATATTTTGGCCATTTTTGAAAGCAATGTTAGATATGGTGATAGGGTGTGAAAATTCCCTGAAATATTAAAGCCATGTTATTGATAACATTGGAATTTACTTGTGTTGGCACATTATCGAGTATTTTTTAGCAGGAATGGCTCTGACTTATTTAGAACCTGTAGATCTGGAAGACTGAAATTTAAGCCATTTTCAAAAGAAAATTATCTGATAAGATTAGCTCTGTTCCCTTGCCAAACAACATTCCATTAACCAGTTGAAATGGGACTTAATAACAATCACGTAAACCAATTAGTCTCAATTTATAACTCCATTAGGGGTGTTATTCATCACCACATGGCTTTATGGAACTGCGGTTCCTTCTGACATTAGCAGATTAAATAACAAATATGACCTGCGGTGCTAAACAAAAATGTAAATGCAGATTGCCTAAGAAAGATTTATGCCTCTGAGAACAGATAATTTTGAAATCTCATACTTCTTACACATTCAAAGGAGATATTCTAAACCTGAAAACCAAAGTATATCTGTTTTTAAAAGTATGGACAACAGCTGGATTAATAGTTTATAATGTTTAAAATCAGAGGGTTACAAAAAAATCTGAATGTTGTCTAAATCACAGGCCATTTACTCAGCTACCAATACACTGATCCTAACAGCAGCAGGAAGGAAACTCATCTTCAGTAGAATAATTTTGGTTGTGTGCATAAAGACTTTTGCTACCATCAGCCCTGGCAACTGACTGATCTTATTCTGGGATGTTTCTACTTAATTAATCATGGTTCTTTTCACACTAGAAGGTACAATAAAACTCTTTACAGATAACTGCCAAACTAGGTTCAGAACATGTCTTGATCTAGTGATCAATTTGATTCTGATTCATTTAAATTTTACTACAAGACTTGGAAAGAAATTATCAAAATACTTCTGCCTAAAAATATTTTAAAAACAAATGTTGTGTACACTGTATCAGTTTTGGTGTTTTAGAGAAGATGTAAAGGACTCCAAAGCTATTTACTTTGCTTTTGGAATAGTTATTTTTTATTCTAAAAGCACCCAAAATTTCATTTTTTTTCCTGTTTAATTAACTTCAGGGTTTTTTATCACTTGAAACTTGCATATAGAGGTCTGTTTGAAAAATGCTTTTAAATTTTGTTGAATTGATTTAATCTGATGCTTTTTTCCTTCTAAAACCATCAGATTTTTACAAAACGGAGCGCACTGTTAATATAATAGTGACATATTACTAAAGAGTTTGGAGTAAAGATTTTGATGTAGGCTTAAAACATTCCTTCAAAGTGTTTCTTCATCTAAAAAATATTGTTTCCTGATTTTTAAAGACAATAATGACTGTAAATTATAATATAATCACTGTAATCTACTGTACCCTAAGCTTGTTGATGACAATTATGAGATAAATGGAAAATTTGTAAATGTAATTGCATATGAAGTCCTGATGTTCTGAACTGATGTTCCACATGATGTTCTGAACTGATGGATTCATGTGGAATAAATGAAAGCTATGGATATTTTATGTTATTTTCTAATGGTATATATTTTATAGATTTTTAAAATAACAGGATTAGACCTAATTCCACCAACAAATATTATATATGCAAACAAACTGTCTCATGAAGAAAAGGCAATCTAAGAATTGTAACAGTAATTACTGTACTGATGGTCTGAAAAAACAAAAGTATAGATCAGTTTTTTATTACAATATTCTACATATTGGAATGACATATGCAAAAAAAATAGTTTAAAGCTTGTGAACCTTCTTTAAACTTGACACAAGCAGGCTTTAAAAGAATTTTACCCTTGGTGGCACAAAGTAGTAAACATTCCTTTTACTTATTCCCACCAGATCTCCAATTGCCTTTCTACTTCGTTTTTCTTCCAAAAGGCACTCCCTGAATAGAGACAAAAATACATTTTTGTTTTAAGGGATGTAAGATGCTGTATTAATTTCAGAGTACAGATGAGAAAGAATCTCATCAGGAGCTCTAATTTTATTTAGTGTTATGTCAGAGCAGCTTCGTTTGGTTTAGCTTGCAGTTGACTTGAAGGGAATGAAAATTAAACGACAGTATTTTTCGATAAATGTTGTAGGATATTCAAGGAAGAACAAAGAGCACAGCCAGCATGGCTGAAGCAAGAGGGGGCAGGATGGAAAGTGGGAGAAAATGTGGACACAGACAGCTGAATCATTAGGGTACTGTAGAGCCTCCAAATTGCTCTGTTTCTCATAGACACTTTTAAAGAAGACATCACATCTTGTCCATAAAAAAAGTAGGTACAACATGTATGACCACCAAGTAGAAAATAATTTCAGATACATCAATACTAGTGTCTCTTTCAAATTTTGCACACAGACATACAAACAGTATACATCTGGAAACTGTAATTTTTTAAAATGTCTTACTATATAAAGAGAGATCACAGACAGCCACATGTATTTCTCGGTATACTAGTTAATACTTCAGCAATGCACAAAATACCTAAAATATCTTGAACTAAATATTTTTTAACCTGTATCTTCACATGTTTTTATTCCTTGTAACTTAAGCAATTTTGTGTCTACTAGCCAGAGGTAAAATTACTGGGACAAGTTAGTGCCTGGTGGGTTCAAGGCATGTTGCATGAAGTGTGAATGATATTTCCTTTAACTAAGACATGCAGAGATAGCTTTTTCATCTTTTTTTCTCCTTTGCATTGTATGTTTTTCCTTGAATACTGAATTTCATTTTCACATTAGCATTTAGGAACAATTTCAGATAATCTTCCCAAGTAGTGCCACTTATACCTATGAAATAGAATAATGTGCTAATTTCAGGTTTTGCTTTATTGATTTGAAGGTTAGTTGCCTAGGACGTAGAATTATTTCTTTACATTCTTTTCTCTTCTTTTTTGTCTTCACCAAAAGTCTAATTAAGGACTTTAAAGTATAAGGATAATTTCCATGTTGGATTAACCTCACCTTTAGCTATAATTACCCCAAAACTAGAAAAATCTGCTGATGAATGATTAAAATTTGACCAATTTTTTTCATTGCTGTTTTAATTTCTGCAGTAATTTCATACTACATACATCTACTTTTAGTATCCATTTGATCATGCTGCACAATCAGTGCTATAGTATTTCTGTTACAAAATATTGAACTCTTTTTATCTTCCCTGTTTCTAAGTAACTTTCTAGCAGAAGTGAAATGTGAGGATCTTTCCAAAGAGCTATGCTTTCCAGTTTCCTCTGCTATATAAATATACATTTTAGGGGTTCTCTGAACTTGTCATCTTTCAAGCCAGAAATTTTGTCTTGATTTAGATTAGCTAGAGTATCTGTTTGTCCATAACCTCCATCCATTTGGATGCATAATACAGACAAGGCAAGGATGCTCAAATGTCTAGAGCAGCAATGTCTCACTTATCAAAATGCATGGCAACTTATTTCTCTGAACAGAGTCGCTATAGAGTAGTAAAACATAGGATTTTACCCTCTTTCAAAGTCACTCTGTGTTGAGATTGTTCCCTCAATGTGGTTTAGGAGTGCTACTCCCCAGTTTAGTGTTCCCACTGAGACTCTGCAAACCATGTGCTGTTTTCTCCCTCCCTGCTCCCCTGTGGCAGACTGGAGAGGAGAATTTGGGGCAAAAAACCTGAAGGTCACGGATTAAGATAAGAATTTTCTGGAAACAGAAATAAGGAAATGAACAGAAACAGCAACAATATTCATTAAAAAGTGTACAAAAACCAGAGTGATTCACATGCTCCCTGTGGATCTTGACCTGACCTTGTCCAAGTGCAGACACTTTACCCCAAGTGCTCCCTCCAGCTCTGAACCCGAGTTACCCAACCCCTCCCTCCAACACATATACTGATATGGAAGGAACCCATTCTTCCCAAGAGAAACTCCCTTCCTCCGACCCTGGAAATGAGGTGAGGTTGTACAGAAACCTCCAGGCACTAGCCATGCCCCCCTGTTGACTTCTGCAAAAATTAGCTCTGTCCTGGCCAGAACTAGGGCACTATTTTATTTATAAAAATACCTATTAATTCACAGCACTCTATCATTATAGCTAATAAATAGACAGCTGGATGTAATAATCTAATTGCTATAAAATTAAAATATACGTAAATAATGCAAGTTTATTCTTCTATTTGGGCTAGGCAAGTGTCTTAAAATTAATGGGCAAACACTAGACACTGGAAATATCCAAAATTAATGTATTCCCAAATTAAGATTGTGCCATGTCTTAGGACATACTTGGTTGGTTATTAACAGCTCCATCATTCTCTCTTGTGCTCATTTGTGAATGATCGGCCCTTTCCTTTCTCAGGCAAATTAGATATATTCCTCTTTATAGTGCAATGATATATTAATGAGATAATGGGACAGCTCAATAGAAACCTGTGTTAACTTCAATGCATCATCTAAACCTCATTTTTAAGAACCAAGATGTACTAATAAGACACAATGACATTTTTGCTCAGATTTATGGTTTAACTCTGCACTTGGAGAGAAAGGATGCCTTTATCCTCAATCTATTTATTGTCTTCTGGGCAACAAATATTCCAACTTACTTCTTCAATTCCCTGTCAGATCATATTCAGTTTTCATTTTAGACTATGATTAATTGATGCTATAGTTTCAATTCTGTGTAAACATCTTCCCTCTGAATGTGACAATAAGAAATAATCTAGGAATATAATTCATATTATAATTCAAATCAGAATTATTCACTTTATTTTGGACAAATTTCCCCAAAATTAATTTTAAGGCATAATTAACACTCTTTTGAAGGAAACTAGGCTGGCCACTTTAATATATTTCCTGGATCATGTCAAGAAAAGCTTAGACAGTTCTGGTAAATCAGTTATTGCAATCAATCGTAGCTCAAGCTGAATAAACTGCAACCATAATATTTTTCTGATGTTATCTAAGATATAGATATGAATAATGATATGCTTGAGGTGAAAACTGCAGTTTGCTCATTGGATTTGATCCCAAGGTGAATGACATCAATTAAAAACCTCTTTTCCCTTATGTTATGCTTTGGAGCAAGCCTAATGACATCAATTGAGGTATTCATTTCCCTTATATTATGCTTTGGAGCAAGTCTTAAATTATAAAAATGTACTTACTCCAGTTTTAATTAGACAATATTGAGATGAAAATTAGACTTACCATATCAGCAAGCATTCTGCAGTTCTGGGTCACAGGAATGTGTGGGCACAAGTCAGTCTTTCATTACCACTGCCAAAAAGGTAAGAAGTCTATTCATTATACTTTTTCCATGACAAGGGAAAAGTATAAAAAGACTTCACTAAGGTGAGAATTTTTAGTTTATTGTCACTCAGTTTTAATTGCTTAGCAGTTATGAATGGTCTTAAATTCACATGTATTATAATTTTAATTTCATATGATCATATAACAATGTTTCCATGTCTTATTATGGGAAATATTATGGCAGCATTTTTCTATATAATACAATTTCAATTGCTACTGAAATGGAAGATTTTGTGCTGGGACGCTTCATTTCCTGCATGACAGAGAGAGTGAATGTATAAGCTGCCTCTTCCCAGCTTCAGGCACTTTTACACTCTCTGTCCTGCCACAACTTGGGGTCATTGGATCTTTTCTGGTCTTTACTAATTGCTTCTCCCTGGCACAAGGAAGGACCTGATTTCACACACCAGTGGGCAGCCTTCTTTCAGCTGCCTGAACCCAATGTTCCAGTCAGGAGATGCAGCTACAAAGGTTGTCACTTTACAAGTAGAAGGTGTGCAATTTGCACTTGTTCCACGTCTTTTTACCTGACAATGTGAAATTGCTAGAACAGGCTCAAGTGGAAACTGTCCCTAAAGAAAAGAGAGGATGCTCTTGTGGCTCCTGATGTGTAGAATGAAAGAAAGCACCTTTTCCTCCCTTCTCTGGCCATGTCAGAATGCTGAGGAAGAAATGGAAGCAACAGGTCTGGAGTTCAATTGTTGAGTGACGGATTTTAATGTGAGTCCAGCAGGTTGTGGAAATAGTTATGGAAGAATTCATGGCCTTTAATGTACAGGCTATTGCTGCTTGTTTCTACAGCAGTTAAAATAGCAAAGTTATGTCCTAAACTTATGTTTTGAACCTTAGTTTTCTTCCTGTGTATATAGGACAATGAAGCATCTCATGGAGCAATACATTGGTGTATGGCTTGACCCACGGCTTGGAATTAAAATTTGGGAAAACTACTTGTCAAAAATGGCTTGTCTGCAAAACATGTGTTTGCTTTTACACTTGGTTATGTTCAGACAATAAAGCAAGGGTGGAATGACAAACACAGGAATATTTCCTTATTCTTGTAAAGAATATTCAGTAGTTCATCTAAACCAGCTCAGGCCCACCAGAGACAGCAGGAATTGAAGTGCATGAGCTGCCTTCACTGGAAGATACATTTTTGGGCTCTTGGAAATTTGTCACCTAAATCTTGTGGGTCTAAATGTAAATTAAGAGGTAACCAATGTTGAGAAATTGATTCAAGGCTGAATACTATCTAAAGGTGACAGCAATAAAGACTTTTCTTTCTTACCTAGTTTATTCTGACAAATCCTGTGAAAATATTAGTAGGCACTTTCACTGACACTAGTTGGACGCAGCACCATTTCTTGGCACTAATTCTGCTAGAAACAGAAAGGAGTAGTTTAATCCTAGGAATGAAAACTTTTTTGTGGCAAGCTTGAAATTTTAGTAACAAAGTTTAAAAAACCTCTTATTTCCCATGCTAGCCACAAAGTATGTGAATCTGCTGAATATTCTCTCTGTTAAACGCAAAGCAAATATGAAAATCAGACAACATCTAGCTGCTGTATTTTGAGCTACTCAGACTGTTGGGATATTCTGAATTGCTATGCCTGGATTCCCTTGGTAGGAAAAATAAAATCAAAATCCTAAAAGATGGTGTTAAGGTGTGATTTAATCCTTATTTAGATGACTTTTTTGTGCTCATTGAATTTCTCACAGTTTTATCCTCTAATAAGATGCTTAAAAAAATTCCCATATATTTTACTTTATTTAGAAATGAGTGCCGTAAATCCCAGAAGTCCAGATCTCATAAAAAAAATACTAACCCACTGTTGTTGGCTGTTGAATGACAAGACTGAGCATATTGTTCATAGAAGGTGGTCATAGCTTGCTCTCCTTATTGGTTTCAGTTTTATCTTTTTAATTTCCTGTATGTGCAACAAAAGTCAGAGGATTTGGCGAGCACTGATAAAAAGGATTAAATTCTCAGTGGCTGTTGGAGATACTGCAGTTACAAAAACCACGGAGCACACGCTCATTCTCACTGACAGCACTAGTATTTGATTTTCTTTTTTGGGATGAATCTGTGTTGTTTTCTCAGTGGTTGTTGCTGAAACTCAGGTACCGACATCTTTAGAGATTTTTTTTACCTGGTTTGATCAGTAAAGGTGAAAGTATAATTACCAAATCCCGCATTTATCTTGCAAGGCTTTTAAGACTATGCTCAATTTAGTTCTGCCATAAATGTTGCAGTCATGTTATTATTTCAATCAAAAACTCCTAGCACAAGAACCAAACAAGATATTATAAGGATGATTATGCTGCCTTTTTTTTCTTTTTAATTTTTTTTTTTTCATTTCAGTGTGCTAATATGCCATGTAATTTGTTTACATAGCTACACTTGGCAAATTCAATCTGTAGGCATTTCATTCTGTTATGACTTACAGTAGAGTCAATAGAAACTAAAAATGATAGAAAAGCCACCTCTGTTGGGACTCATTCAAATAAAATTTATTTTATAATTATTAATTATTCAAAATAATTAATTATTCATTGTAAAAAAACTTCGGTAAAACTAAATATTTATGCTTAAAAAAATTAGAAGATGACAAAAAGGTAAAACAGATTTTGTTTTGGAATGTCAACAAAGTGGTTTACCTAGCTTATAATATGAAGCAAACATATGTCTGTTCTTATTTGGTTATCAGCAAAACCTATAGTGCAGTTATATTATAACCCTTCCCATGTTGCCTTTATTGAAAGCGTATGATCATGTATAACACTGCTGCAGTTTTCAGTCCAGTCTTTCTGGACTTGGACTCAGAGCCATATCAATGATTTTTGTATTTATACCAAAAAGTTACGATAGAATACAGAAAAAATGTGATTAATTATGCTAGCATAGTGACAAAATACAAATTCATGATTAAAAATACAGTTGCAGAAAAAGTAAGGGAAAAAAAACTGGAAGAGAAAAAAATAGGAAAACAAATGAAGAAAAATGGAACAAAAAAGGAAACAAAAAATGAAAAAAATAAATGTTTTAACTGCAAAACAATGATCATGCAAAATTAATTTTAAAATTATTTTCCCAATATATGAATTTATTTTGTTTGCATTTTTAAAAACAACCATTTAAATTTAATTTTAAGGGATATGTCAGTATTAATACATGCTTGTTAATCAAGCACTGGATCTTAGCCTTTCCTCAGCCACTTAAGAAGAACTTACCAAAACTTCCTCCTCAGTTTATTTAGGTAGAACAAACCATCATATTTATTTCCCAAGGACATGGATAACAGAAATGCCAGGCAGGCAGGAGCTGCAATCACACTCGCTGTGGCTGCCTGGTCACTGGCCAGGTACAGCAGGGCTGTGCTGCCTTTTCATGCGTTTCATCAGGAGCAAAAACACTCAGATCCTCCTCAGATCTGATACTGCTGGCATGTTTCTTCATACATCAAACACGATTAAACAGTGTAAAATGTTAAAGCTAAAACTAAACTTGAAAATTAGTTCTGTGATTGGAAAACCTGAAAAGTTTTTCATTTTGATTGTGTCTTTCTTTGATTCAATGTCTTAAATATTTGCAATAAAGCCAGATCTGTTATCAATTTGACATTCAGGCTAGGGTAATGCAAACACTTGTGAAAGTCTAAGCAAGCCATGATGGGATTTACCATTTTAAAATCAAAGTTTTATTGTTATTTAATTTTGTGTTGTTTTGACTCAAAACTAAGTGGAGCTTAGTAAGTATTACAGAATTTGATAAACCCAACAAAATCAAGTTGCATCTTAATGCTTTTGAAAAGAACTAATTCTATTAATTCTGAAACTAATCCATGTTTAAAAGGATTTGGCACAGAAAGAGCTATACTTCCAATTGCCTTAAATGCAGCAAATACAAAAATCTGCCTAATCTCTTGCCTGAAGGCACACCTTTAATTGACTATATTATTCCACTTTGTCATTAGAGAAATATAAATACTATCCTAGTCAAATTTTCCTCCTAGTCTCTTATGCTTCTCCAAGAGTTGTAATTCACATACCATCATATAGATTTATACAGCACTTTATTTGGTTCTAATTTTTTCCGATCTAAGATATTTATCACTCTAATTATGACATTTACACCAGAACTGATACCTAATGTATTTACCTAATGCATTTATTTCCACTGTACATAGAAACACTTACAATAACCATCAGAAAAGGGGTATTTGTAATTCTAAGCAATTTGTCTCAATAAAACACAGTTAAACCTACATTAACATATAAAATGCAGCAGGAAAATGTAGTTGATTTGATCATTTAGACCAAAATATAGACATTTTTTTTTAAATTCTATTAGACATTTTCTTTCAAAGGAGTGCAAGATAGAAAATAAAATAGAACCATTCAATAGATCTTTCATCCATAATTATTACGGACAAGTATGGAGAAGACCATGAGGCTGTGAGATGGCTGGAGCATCTCTCCTATGAAGACAGGCTGAGTTACATTGTCCAGCATGCAGAAGAGAAGGTTCTGGGAAGACATTTGTGAAGCCTTTCAGTACCTACAAGAGACTTACAAGAAAGTTGAGAGGGGCTTTTTACCAGAAGGTAGTGACAGCAGAAGGGGGAATGGTTTTAAACTGACAGAGAGTAGATTTATATTGGCTACCAGGAAGAATTTTTCACTGTGAGGGTGGCAAGGCCCTGGAGCAGATTTGCCAGAGAAGCTATAGATGTCCCCTCCCTGGAGGTGCTAAAGGCCAGTTTGGATGGGGCACTGAGCAACCTGGTCTAATAAAAAATGTTACCATAGCAGGGAAGTTAGAGCTAGGTGATCTTTAAGATCCTTTGCAAAATCATAACATTCTATGGTTCTCTGATTAATAACTCCATTTTATTACTTTTTTTTGTTCTCAGTAAATGTTTCTTCACATGTTACTCCTTTAACAAATCTAATACGTTTAATTAATACACTTGTTCTTTCCAAGTTATCTTTTGGGGAAACTTAAGATTGTTATTTTCAAATTTCCCATTAATTTGTGATTCTTTTTCATTTCCCTCTTCATTATGTTATATATTTTTTCCCTGAGTCACTTTATTAATGCAATATCTCACTCCACTGTCCACAAAAAACCTTTCTTTGCTAATTTCAAATTTAGTGAAATTCATCTTAGTTTAAGCCTTATTGACATCAATACAGCCCACTGTTTCCTTCCAATGAACACTGGTGATGTTAATTTAATCCTCTGTAGTTACTTCAGAGAATTTATCAAAACCCTCTGAATTTTTCAGTCCTTTCCCTGTAAAATATTGGAACTTGGCTATGATTTTTGCTACTACACAATCTCAAATTCTTGCATGCACATACTTAATTACACACAATCTTGTCCTTATTGCTGCCCAATTGATTTCCTTGTATATTTTCACATTGATAATTGGTGGTATAATGCCACACTCTTCACATACGTCAATGTTTTTAATGCACAGCTACAATTTATCTCTTCTTTTTGTATGAGCTAGAAACAGATCTCTGAGTGATTTTTACAAAAGAGAATTTAAAGTACCTTAACTCGTTATAACTGCTTAGTCTACATATCTACTGTAATTATCATTTCCTCAACAGAGCTCATGGAAAAAAATACTTTTATTTTGCAGTTTTTATATGTCTCCTAGTGTTCTGTGAGAGTTCTTTTGAAGAAAAAAAAAGTCCTCAATTATTGCCTCAGTGTGAAGGAAAACTTATCAGTGAATTCTATTCTATTCTATTCTATTCTATTCTATTCTATTCTATTCTATTCTATTC
>PYHW01010689.1:955111-983364 GCA_013186435.1 Turdus rufiventris
AGCAATGTAGTTATACTTTGCTTCACATACATAATGCTAATTACAAAAGCTCTTTGTTAAATTTACTCCTGAGGTAGCCAAATACCTAGGGAATGACTCCTATTTTCAAAGTGGGTTACAGTCTCAGTACCAGACATTTATTCGAGTTACATGATGCTTATATAGAGACACGTTAACGTAATATGTAATCCTTAATAATACTGAAATCAACTGAAAGTGTACATTCACCCATATTGTTTTGAAAACATGAATATTGCATTAAAAGTATAGGTATTATCTTTCTTTAGAAGGGCATTGTTAATTGCATTAAACACAAAAATCTCATTTTATTCTACAAATTATAGCATATGAAAACACTGGGAAGGTAAGCAAATGGGGTCTTTGAAGTCGTAAACAAAGGAAAGTTATAAAATTCCATGGGAAAATAAGCAACTATTTACCGTAGGGTATTGCTCGAACCTGCATCTTTTTACAGGCCAGAAGGCAACTGTAATATTTTAAAGCTCTTGTTGCAGTAGCAAGACATGCTTTTGCTTTCATAGCCTCCTTTCTCAGGTGGTTGCCACATGTTTGGCTTCTGTGCAAAGGTATATTATTTCATGACTTACCTCTCTGGCACACATTTTGGTTGAGAATGGGGAGACTTCTTTTAGAATTAGAATGTTTAGCCATTCTGCAGAATAAACATAAACCAGCACAGCAGAGGCTAAACTGTGGATTAGAGAAGGGAGAGGAAATGATTGAAGAATGAATCCAAATATAGATTCAGGCCACTGCTCAGAGAAGCCTGTAAGCATGGAAGCAGCTATCCATGTGAGCTGAGGGACTGTCCCAAAATTACTTTTTATAGAATCATAGGATGGTTTGGATTGGAAGGGACCCCAAAAACCATCAAGTTCTGACCCTCCTGCCTTGGGGGTGGTTTTTGGTTTTTTTCTATAAGGGAATTTTTAGTTGTACAGGTGTCTGTTAAAAAAATCAGAAACTCATGCGAGTAATGTAGAAGATTCAGTAATGGCTATCCAAAAACCTTTAGAACCAGCCTTAAGACTCCAAAAGTCCATAAATTCTCCTTTCCATTACTAGTAAATATTGGAGCCAAAACAGCAACTCACCTTCCACACTCCAAATATGTCTTCTAAATTAATCTCATGGAAATCTTCCCTGATGTCTAAAAACTTTAGTGAGTTTGTTTATTCATTTTGCTCTTTTGAGATTTCTCTGGGACCACAAGCAGGTCAGGGCAGAAAAACACTGTGAGAGGCTGATTTTATGGTATTTACCATCTGACCAGAAAGAATCACAGAAATCTCCCAGAGGTGTTTACAATCAAGAGGTTTGCACAGAAAAAGAACTCACGAGTTCTTTCACTGAAACAGCCCAATTGCCAACCTTTTTAAGTTTTACCCTCAACAGAACTGGAATTACCTCAATTCAAAACAAAACAAAACAAAAAAACAAACAAACAAACAAACAAAAACAAAAAAACCAAAAACAACAACAACAAAAAAAAATAAAACAAAAAAACAAAAAAACAAACAGTGTAAAAATAAATGCCTACTGCTGTATGGTAATATCATGATGTGAGGTAGCCTTTACTTTCAGTGGATGAACATGTAGTGGCTGGGGTAATATTTTCTTTAGAAACAAATGCACAGTTCCCTATTACTTTTTCTAGCCCTTTTTTTAGCACTTCTCTTGTTTCAGCTACAACTAACTCAAACTCAATATATTAAAATTATGCAAAATGTTCTGTGTTGCTCTTTTCTTCTGCATATCCTACCCATGTTACTGTTTAAAACAATTTTTATTGTGCCATTCTGAGGGAAGGAATCAGAAAATTGTGAGAAGACTGAGAATATGCACAATGTTCTCTTTTGGGTTTGTCTCTTGCTGCTCTGCCTGCTTTCTTTGATGGCTTCACCACTGAGAACTGTGAGCCACACACATGCAGGGGTCAGTTGTGCTAACCTCCAGGGGACAGACTTTATCTGGTATGGCAGTTCAGACTCCAAAGCAGCTGCTAGTTCATGTCATCAGCACATCTGGCTCCATATATCCTGAATTTTCCTTTTAACAATGTAGCTGGATATATATGAAAGACTAAGCATGGGGTCATCTGCTCATGAGGTATTAGCCATCTCCTTCAGATGTATCCTCACATATCCTTAGAGCCTCAGAAGTACTTTCCCTATTCTCTTGTCCCAGGGATGGGACTTAAGTCTGCTTTAAATGCAGTTTTTCATCCAGGGCATAATCCTGTCTCCACTGCAAGCAATTAGCATTTTGCTATTGATTTCCATAAAGGTGGAAATTTTTATTTTATATGCACAGTATAGTCAGCTGATAAACACTGAGAAAATTAAGCTGGTGGCCAAGGTAAGTATAATACTTCCGGGAAGAAACATGTAACTTATATTATTTTATTATTCTTGTAATTAATACAATTATATAATATGTCATATAAAATTATATGCAATTTAATATCTTATAATTAGATCACTGCAAATTTATTCTTAATTAATTTTTATCCAAGTTCTTTTGACAATATTGTCATCTGTCAGGATAATCTTCTTGCAGATTATTTTCTACCTTTTCCATTAACACTTTTCTTCCATTGAATATTGCCAGGAAGATATAGTCATTCTTTGTAGAATTAGTTGTAATATATAAAGAGAATAAAAGTCTCTTTTTGCACACATTTTAACTCCCTATGTGGATTTACATCTTCATCCTTGAAATATGCTTGAACAAGAAATTTCTTAGGCTTATTTAGATGCACAGTTTTATTGATTTGCAAAAGGTACCCATTTCAGGATGCATTCTTGATTATTTATGAAAAAAGGGCCATAGGACTTATTACAAATCTTATTAAAAATAGCCTGAAAAGAAAATCTTAGCATCAAAACTGGTTATCAGAACTCCTTTCTTCATAAATATCAAAAGTAAACAGATTATTGCTTATCACTTTATTCAATAAAACAGGATTCTACTTTCTGCTGTTCTTACTGTAGCCCAGTGAAGAATTAAAAAAAGTTAAATTCATGCTGAAATACTTTGCTGGGTCAAGGTCTAGATGGATAATCCACATTTCACAGATATTGTGGAGGGTTAGGTATTTGAGGCCAGCTTGATCCCATGACTTTGGAATTTAATACAAAAAGGTTTACTTACAAAAGTTAGCAGAGTGCGTTAAGTATTCAAAAGAGTACTTTATAGAGTTTATTATAAATTCACTTCACTGTGTACTTGTATTCACTAGAGATTCATGTTCTACTCATAAACCCTGTTATAAATTTTTTATTTCTGATTTCAAATGCTGCAATACTTTTTCTAATAATAAATGTAATCCCAAAGGGACTGTGAATATGCTGATTAAAAAAAACATCTCTTGGGAACTTCCATAACAATGAGATGAGGTCCCTCTTGCTTCTCACAAGAAAGTGAGGAGAATCTCTCTTTAATGTCTTTATCTACTGATCATTTTTCACACACTATAGTGGCTTATTTATCTTCATGAAAGAGCATATTTTTCTACTATATATGGAAAAATTCAACTTGCTATATGTACGGTTTAGTGGTAGATAATATATTAATGAATTGCACACTGTAGTTGTTTATTATTTTGAAATACAGTGCAATGTTTCTTCTAAATATTCTTCCTTCAACTCCTCTATGAAATAAAGAATCTTGAATAATGAAAACATAGTTTTATGTATAATTTTAAGTCAGTGTCACACTGATTATCACCTTTGATTTTTGACCAAAATTTACCTTCTTATACATTTCAGATCTGTATTACCCAACTAGACTCAGCTGAACTGCTAAATTTGGCTTGGAAATAGATCTCTGCAGGTTGAATTCCACTTCAAGCTCTTTTGATGGATCCCTTTTTTCTCATGTGTGTATAAATTACTCATATAGGCCCTGCTACTAGATAATCTGTCTTCCTCATCATCTTATTTTCAGTCCTGAAAAGATTTTTCTTGTCCAAAGAAATAATAGAATTAATCTAAGGCCATGTTGGTGACCCTTGATAACAGGGGAGGGAAATTACATCTGACTCTGCTCTCTTGCATTACTAAAGACTGCCTTTAACATTATACTGTTTTGGCATTCTTCCTTTGCTTTCTGTGTCCCAAGCTTAATATAACTACTGAAATTTTTCATTCCTTATTTTTCCTTTCTTCATCTCAATTACACCCTCCACCTGGCAATCTGCCCTGCCCCTGAAATCAGAACTCTTCTTTTCTCAGTGTGCACTGGGCTTAATCCTTTCCTATAACTAAAAGCACCTGCCATTCCTTTCCTGTGTTCTGGATAGTGTTTTTCTAAGGTCTAAATACAGTTCTACTTTGTCCCAAAGTGTTGCTTCTATTCACAAGGTACCATTTCCTTCAAGGCAAGCTGTAAGAGGATTCTCTTTAATAAAATTCCTTATAAAAAATGCTGTTTTAGAAGAACATTTAAGTTATTCTACACATATCGGAAGAATAAAAGGAATGAAGACCCCCTTTTTTTTCTCAAAAATCTTCAACCCCAGGACATGTATCATACAGCAATGATCTGAATAGCCAGACCCGAGAGTGTTTGGTGTGTTCTTGTCATTGTGCTGATCAGTGCTGCAGCAGTTTCATGACCGTGTGCATTGGTGCAATGCAGGACAAGGTGCGCTGCTTTTGGCATGGACAGGTGAGGTGACAACCCAGAGGAGGGAACAGCATGAACCACAGCACCACCAAATCTGTGAAAACTGTTGATGAAAGGCAAGTTTTCAACCCACTTAGCAGAGAGTGGGTTTTAGTGAGTAGCTGAAGAGTTAAACCTGCAGCACTGAGCAGGAGGTTAGTCCTGGTTTAACCCAGAGCTGCTGCAGCCAGAATAATTTTCTCTGGCTATGCCCCAACTGAACACACAAGGAGTAACACCTATGAGTCTCTAAACACTGAAACACAAAAATGGTCCCAGCATTTTGGAATTTCAGCTCTAATTTTTTTTCATCAATGTGAAAACCACATGTATCTACCAGTTGTAATTTTAGCATCCAAGTCTTCCTTCTTATGATACTCCTGTGTTTTAAAGTCTGAAGTTGTGTGTGCTCTGTGTTGGAATAGTTTCATATACTTAGGTAAGTCATTTACATTACAAAGATGAAGAAAAAATGCCTATGGCAAGTAACAAAGGAACTCTCATGGTCAAAATTTATCTTCACTTAGGTAAAACTACAATCACTCTTGTTTGGGATTTAAATAGACAAGAAGACTGAAGTAGGCAAAAACTTAATAAACATATCCAAAATGTGATTTCATACACTCAAGTCTTCTAAAAAAATTCATATTCTCCATCAGATATAGGAATTCCAAATATGAATATATTAATGATAATATATTTTACAGTATTTTCCAGAAAGAGGCATAAAGAAATGGAGGGGCTCTGGACCTCCATGTCATTACTTTACATAGAAAATCCTACTTAGTTGAATGGCATTGCAGGATTAGACACTACTATATAGAACTGCTAGAAAAATTTTTTATTTAAAGTGGTTTTTACTTCCTTTAATAACAATCATGGGATATTGCTGTAGCAAACACATTTTGCTACATTTTATGTTCTATATTTCAAAAATATCCTCAAGTTATCTTCAGCTAATTTGTTCTCTGAGTGTATTGATTAAATTTATTTATATTGCACAGATCCATTGGGATTCAATGATCTCATCTCTGCGTTTGTAAAAGAGTTGAAGGAAGAACCAAAAAAAATGATTTAAAATATTTGAAAGTGTGATGTGTTGCAGATCATAAGTAGTGTAACAGAAATAGTGGGTTGTTTTTATAACCTGGGCTACGGGTATTTGTTTTCCTATACAATAGGCTTGAATTTTACAAATCAGAAATATTGGAAGGGAAATTATAAGCATTTAATGAAATAATTTTGTTCTTAGACTCTCACATATAGCAGCACTGTCTGGCCTACATGCAAATCTGAGCACAAAAACCACTTTTGCACACCTAGGTACAGTAATTTGTTTGGGACAGTGTCTTTTGTCACACTCATCGCAAGATTAAGAAAATACTAAGTTCAGTCATCACTCTGACAGACATAAAAGAATAACTTGGTTTTTTTTACTCTTTCCATACATTAGTTCTAAGTGATATAAATACCAAATAAATGAGGAGATTGTCTGAAGAACTCTAGGAAAGCAACAAAGGAAAGAAAACTGAAATTGGTTTACAAAGAAACAGAAAATGGGAAGGATGCATTAGAGTTTTTAACAATTCTAGAATAAAAACTCAACAGTGGAAGGGTATACTAGGAAATTGCTGTTTACTCCTTTTGGTGTATTTTTTTCCTCTTAATGAATATTTACAAAAATTTTTTAATGCTTCTTTTTGTCAGTATTTATTCTTCTTAGGAATCTGGATTCCTCCACTTGATTTCAACCCTGTACTTTGGTTCTCTGAGTTTTCTGAAATTTTCCTTTTTTTTCTTTCTTTTTTTTTTTTTCTTTTCTTTTAAGAATTAGAAAGCAGCTAGGATCAGAGGAAAAGCTTTCCCCATAAGGTGCAGTTTGTGCTAAATCCAAATGAGCGATAGTATGAATGCTAAGAGGACATAGATCACCTTGTTGAATTCTCCTCTTTGGAGAAGGGTACATGTATTCATTTTAACACAAACCAGACTTCAAAAACTAACAAAAGTAATTCCTAATCTTTTCTTCTCTAATTGTATAGTTAGTTAAACATAAACTGGAATTAATATTCTAAAGCAAACAGTCAAAATATTCAATATCCATTTTCCCCTCATAGTCATATAGCTAGAAGACTTTCATATAGTTGATATTAGTCAAGTATTTTATTTTATCACTTCTGAAAGTATTTAATAATCTTTGTATCTCAAACTGATCTTCCAAGTATAATCAAATCAAGGTAGAATTTAATGTTAACTCAAGAAATAAGAAAAATAAATGTATTGACTGAGGATTTTTGCTATCAATCACAAATATTGTTATTAATCCCAAATCATAACTGAACTTGTGACTATTTGTTACAATTATTTGATATTACAAACACTTTATATCTTTGCATAGTTGGCATCTCTGGGTAGTTTCTTACAGATCCCATTATTGTAGTGGAAATTTTATGAGGAGTTTCTGGTATATTCATGTACTCATATACATGTAAACACATTGGTTTGATTCTCCAGTCCAGTACAACAATGAAAGACCAGTTTTAACACCGCCATCACTACTGGACTTGCTGAGATAATGCCTAAATTTGTTAAAATAGAATTATTTAGTGGGTGGGTATGTACATATCCACTAAATATATGTGCTTATATTATGTAAGCACTAAAGAAACAACCAAATCATAAAAATCAACTAGGTGGTTAAAAGCATGGAGTGAAGAGAACTGGAATAAGAATTATTTATAATAAGGGAAAGAAAATTGCCAGTGACCTTATGCACAGTTATCTTTTTTTCATTATCCCAAGTTAGTAAGTTGGCAATATAAACCATCATGAGCACAAATGGAATATGTGTTGTTTAGCATGTTTTGTTAATTTTCTACAGTTGATTTATAAGTAGGGAGTTAAACAAATCAGACTAGATAGTATTAGTTATCCCATGGCATGATTAAGGAACATTAACTGCCTAAGGCATCAGACACAGAGGAATTCTTCTAATATATTTGCATATATTTTATACCTACCAACCGATTAGATGAAATATCCCAAGGTGCCTGTCTCCAAGCACAGCCATCAAGACTATTTGGGTACAAGACAGACAAGTTGATTTGTGGTTACTGCATTGTTAGGTAGGAGGGAACTAGGATAGAAGAGTGGAACTGAGAGGATCAGGAGTGAGTGTACAATGACAAGATGCCCTGTACTCCCTGAACATGTCACTAGCTCTTGAACTCAACAGGTACTAAACAAAAGAAGACGCTAGAAAATGGGAATGCTGATTTCCTCCCTAAACCTCTCAGGTTCAATCCCAGGAACAATCAGCAGACTCATTTTGTGTTGTTTACTTTATGGTTCCAGCTGGAGACCTCCTCTTCTCTTCCTTGAACAGGAGCTCATCACACTCTGGTGGGAGCCAGTTGCACCTGCCCAGGGAAAGCTTTTTCAACATCTCTTCTGCTTTTATTTACCCCCATCTGTACACAATACTTTCCAGATTCTCTTGTTATGTCCTGTTGAATAAACGTCTCTCATGTTTATGTTCCAGTCACCCTGGTGGAGACCTTCACAGTGATTTCAACACTCAACTCCTTTTTTCTGACAATTTTTCAACATACACAAAAAGAGAACACATTCTGTAAATCTAATAAAGCTGCATGGCTGAGAGCAGCCAGGCTTGCTGTGCCTATGAAGTTGAACACACTACGCCATAATTCCTTGATTGTGCCTGTACAACTACTGACAGAGCAACAAAAACGTGGAAGAGACAAAAGATGATTGTGTTTTTGAGCAAAATTGAGGTTTGCAGGTCATTTGGGATTACAGCAACCAACCTCAGTACGGAGCAGCTTGCTGGAAGACAACAGACACTTCTAAGCTGACACTAGTCAGTGTATACTGAAAAAAGTGTTTCACAGATGTTTTCCTCTACTTGGATTCATAACAGCACTTTTATGATATGTTCAAATTCTTTTATTTTGAAAGATGCTTATGCTTTTGATTTTTTTTTTTTTAAGTTGCACAGAAAATAGTGTACCCAGAAAACTTCTTGACTAAGCAGGATGTTTCAGGCTAGTAAGTTCAAGTTTGTCTATTTAGAGATACTCTTACTTTACATAAGAAGGAAAGGTTATAACACATGAATAATAATAAAAAGGGCAAACAACAACCAAAAAAAAAAAAAAATCCAAAAGAAAAACCACATAAACCAGCAGATTATAAAAAAAGATCAAACAGACAAGTTAGGAAAGCACTTTTTGACTAACAATTAAATGTCTACTGAACTGGTAAAAAAATAGGGATTGGTGGGAGAGAGGAGTGCAGGAATGCAGACATTAAATATCAACCATGTGGGTTACTGTGGTGGGGAAGAGTCTTCATGTTAATCCAACTGTCATATCTGACAAGCCAGATTCTTGCTTTTGAACAAATTCATTGAATTTCAACTCCAAACAGATACTTTCTGGAGAAGTAAAGTAATCTCATGGAGTTGAAGGCATCCAGCACCTGAGGGCCATAAGCAAATCGGGACATAATATTTAATTGTTGGAATTAGGAAATGAAGTTTCAGCACCATGTTCAGACTCATCAAGAGCCTCAAAACACTTGTTAAAATAGGGTCTACATTTCAAGAGCTTGAATTCCTCTGCTAAAAAATCCTAAATGGCCTCATGCCAGTGACCTTGCATCTTTCCATCAGCTAATATTTCTTACATGGCTAATTCTTGTCCTACAATGTGTACAGAACAGGAATTCCACTCCCAGCTGTTTCTTTAGGGGGAAAAAAAAAGGTAGGAGATTGATTAACCAAATCACAATCTTGCTTTATTTTCTAAATAAAGATTAAAGGTTAATGCTTTTCAGTTCTTATGTCTGTTTTTATTAAAGGATTTTTGAGTTTGGTTAATAATAATTGGGGTATTTATTCTAATATTATGTGAGCTTATAGCTTTTATGAACAATTCTTATCTCTGCAAACTTCAGGACAACATTGATTTGACTGTCTGCACTTTCCATAGTTGTTTAATTCTCCAAATAATATAAAGAGACAGTCATAGATTTAATTTTCTACCAGTTTGAAAGCTTAATTTATATGTCTGGTTTGGTTTTTTTTCCACAAATGGTCCAATTTTAAGCAGCACATCTCAGCTTGGTAAGAGTGCAAGCAAGTGCAAGCAAGCAAACTTACATGAATTAACCTACAGGGCATTAGTTAGGCTCAGATTATTTTAGCAAACATAAAAATCCCTTAAACTATGTTTGGCCTAACCTGTCCAGGAGCATGTGAGAGATGCATTCAGGAGCTCTTCTTTCCATTTCCTCTGCTTTTCTGCCTTAGTTGATAGCACTTGCAGGATATGCTAATGTCATCATTACACAGTCCCCGACTCTGCCTCTAGGGAAGAAAAAACACAAGCTAGAGTGAAAGATTTGTCTCTGAAAGCCCATTTGAAATGTCACCTGAGAGCAACAAACAGAACTTCACTGTGTGTTCTGGCTTGGAGAATTTGCAAGCTTATGAAAGGACCACGGAGATGTACAGCATTTCCATTAGAAAACATAGAAGGGGTCTGGGGAGTTAAAATTCAAGGGCTGAATAGAAGTCAGTCAAAGCTGTGAGAGAAGAGCAAGGAAAGCAAAAGGCAGCTGGAGCTGGGCTGGCTTCCAAGGGCAAAGCAGTAGTGATTGATAATTATAGAGAAGACCTTATTGTATCTTTGCATTTGTCTGAGAATTTTTAATAAGATATTAATTAATTCTTTATTGTATATGGAGACTACATGTTAAAAATGCCTGGGAAGTATTGGGTTATTCACTGTGATTATTCATTACCCATCAGGCAACTTCCCAGATTATGATGACTCTTCTGCATTCTCCCAAACACCAGATGTACTCCTAAAAGGCAAGATGTCAGTAACATTGACAAAATGCCCTGCACAGAAGTTGTCAGCCCTGGGCAACAGGGATCCCTCCTGCAGCAGGACGTGCTGATGCCTGTGAGCCAGCTACCTGCCCTCTCGTTAGCACAAGGGCACTCACTGGGGCTGTCAACAGTAATGAACATGACAGGGCCTGCCTGCAGGACACACCAGTGACAAGGTGCCCTTCCCTACCAACAGTCTGAGAGAGCGGGGTGATCGAATGAGGGTGGTGGGGCAGCCTCTGACCTCAGACTGCCTGGAGCTGCTCTTCTTGTTTCTGTCTGGGAACACCGTGGGTGTGGGTCTCCAGACGTTGCCTTGCATATGCTGTGTCTTATTGCAAATGCAGCACTGGCACTAAAACATTAATTAACTGTCTCTCGGTAGTGATTAATGAAAGGCTGTGTTACAGTAACTCAATGTGTTCTATTCATTTTTTAGCACGTCATCTCCTCATATCTTCATTTGACATTTACAAAAGTGTATTTACTACAAGGATTGTGTTGCAAGCAGCAGCACCTTTTCAATCAGATGCACATTTTGAGACCAGAATGGAACTAAAAGTATTCATAACATAATGTCATTGCAATGGATTCATAAACACTCTCCTAGCATTACAATGATACCAGCTCAATAGACTTGTAAGGTACTGAAAAGTGAAATACCAGCACAAACACTTGGAGCATGTAGATAGGATTCAAACAATTCAATTCAAATTTGAGACTCTGTCAGATTCTTTCCCTATGTTACCTATACTCTCCGATTTTAGATTCAGCTACAAAAGGAGCTCTATATTCTTGACATGCTCCTCTGCTTCAAAACAGACATAGGTTAAAACATTTGTTGAATCTCCTCCCGTGTTTTGGGAAAGCTCTGTCTCATGGTTACTCACCCCTTCCAAAGAAGATTTTTCAGTTTTTAGGCTTTCTTTTAAGTTTTATTCTGGGAGAATGAAAACAAACACACAAAGATATCCCATGTTTGCGATCTTGGCTCCGTCACCATCTCAATGTGTGGCCTTTTGCATAACACTTTGCAAAGAGTTACTGGTGGTTTTCCTAAGCTTGGGGAGAAGGGCTGGCCCTGCAGGAATCTTGTTTTGGAGGAAGGCTCTCTGCAAAGCACCTTTCCCAGGAAAATAAACCTTTAAGCAAATCACTTTATTTTACAGGATGAACTTTATACCCAAGTCTCAAGTGGATTTGGAATTAGCTCGAAGCAAACAGTTCGAAACGTTGGGGTATAATTAAAAGTCTTTGTTTGAGATGAATGTGCTCTCATGATAATTCTCCTATTAATGAATTTTACTAGCCCCTGAAGATCTTTACAGAGCTAGGTGAGCTTATCTTGATGCAATGATTTTTTTTTTTTTTTTATTATTTGTTTCATCAGGTGTTAGACACTGTTCAGAGAACATTTTATACATATTATGTTATAGAAATTGTTAAAATTCTGAACACTTTCCAAATTTAATCAATCTCTCAACAATTTTTTATTCATTCACAATATACATTGTGGTGTGGAATGGGTGCTGTGTTTATAACAGCACAAAACTTACAACAGCTCTTGCTGGTGTGGAATCATATCACATGAGACACATTCCAAAAATACTCATTAGGAAAGGAAACAGCAGTACAGATATGCTATGTATCTTGCTTTTCATGCTTGATTATAGTCTCTTACTAAAAATTGTCTTTTCAATTAGGACAAAAGAAAGGAAAATGTTAGAAAGCCACTTTCATCTACAAATTTTCACTATGAAGCTGATCAAAAACAAATAGACCAACGAGTTATGTGATGCCAAAATGGTATGATGAAGTGAAGCATGTAGACTGAGGACGCGTAGCAGGTCAATTGTAGATGAGAAAAGAGGACCCAATACAAAATCCAGTGCCTGGCAGTTTCACAGTTGCTCTCTCTTTTCTGTAATTTCACTTCAGCAATCTAAAATTAAAGTTAGACTTGGATGACTTAATTTTCTGCTAGTCTTTAGCACAACATAGTCAGAAAACCTAAAATTTCTGCCTTTGAGCACCAGCTGTCTTTTAGAGAATTGATTATAGAGGGTAACCTGGAATGAGAATTTAATCCATAATCACACCTCCTGAGCCCTGTTATGTTCAGGGAATTTTACACTACTTCTGTGTGAACAGTGGTGACACACATAGAGAGCCTCCCACCTTCTTTACATCTCAGGGAAGCCAAGTTCTACTTTAAGTCAGTTTAATTATAATACCTCTCTTCTACCAGGATGAGAAGTTCCTGAACCTCTTAAGCAGGGAAAATATAGTAATATAACTAGAAAGTTTTGGTATTATGTTTTTGTAATTTTTGCATTTGTTTATTAGAAAAACTGCATCTGCTCCGGTTCTTGGGTTGCTAAAAGGATAGTGTGAATTAGTTTCATAAAATGAGAGCAGATTTTTTTTATATGTGCAGATTTATAATTCAATTCTGTTTACTCACTGAAACTCATTTTCATAATTTTTGAGATAGCTAAACTGGAAGTTTAACCTCAGTCTTGGAATGAACTTTCCAGCCTCCCTTGGAAATTTCTGGACAGTTTGACAAATATTTGCTTCCAAATTCCCCCCTTATGGCCAAGATTGGGGACTGCTGGTCTTACCCAGTGTACAGGACGTTTGTAGTTGCCTGTCTAGTCTGGCGACATTAAGGTTCTAGGATAAAAATTACTTCCTTAACTGAAAGCAATTGATTTATGGAAACTGGAGAAGCCTAATGTATGCAATGCAGACCACTTCCTAAACTATCAAAAATGATCACATCTTACTTTCTTTAATGACTGTGAAAAACTTTAGTTGTGATGCTTTCCCAAATGCCAGTGAGTATGAGTGTTGTATGAGCACATTGCACACTGACAGAATCAGTTCTCAGAGATAAAGCAAGTGCAGCTTCACTCATTCATGTGATACCATGCTCTTCCCATACACATGGCAGCTCTACTGCTTTTTAGCTCCTGTGAGACTAAAGAGAAAATTTTGTATTTGTCTCTGGATAGTGTACATTATTAATTAACAACGACAAAAATTCTTTAAAAGTTGACCACATCAATTTTATTTGATTTTGTTTTACACTGGAGAAGGGTAGAAACTGGCCAATAATAGAGGACTACTTTTTGTAGTGTCACAGAACACTGCAGTTTTGGGGACACCCAGGGAAATACCTTGTGTGCTAACGTTCAGTCACAAAGTACTGCCCATTCAGGGCTGAGTTGTGTTGTAGATGCACCCTCTGTTAGTATTGATGTGAATGGCACTACAATTGAAAAATATGGAATAATATTATAACTAATAATTATTGTGTTACGTGTCATGACAGTCTTACAATTAAATAAAAACTATACTTCTCCAAGTAAAAGTAAACCGGACATGCCTGGTTTGATGATTGAACTATTTTTTTTTTTCCTTTTCTGAAAGATTTGAGATTCTGAAATCAATATGTTGTAAGAAAAGCCTCTAGTCTTACAGCAAGCTCTTTAATTTCATAGTGCATTTAGTGGGATACCATGCACAGTGAGATACTATTTCCAGCAGCATATCAGGTCCATTCAGAACCAAGACACTGGGCCTGTTGCTTTAGAAGACTCATTTTAAGTTGTTGCTGTGTGACCTTAGATAAGTCACCAGTCCTCTGAGTCCTGTTTTCTCATCTCATAAAATAGCAATAAGTGGGTTTATTCTGTCTCACAGGGTAATTGGGCGGCTAAATACATAGGAAATGGTTGAGAGGGCTATAATAATAGGGGCCACGTAAGTCCATAATGCTTCAGTAAGGAAATAGAAATGCTAGCACTGAGAAATACTGTGCTGAAGTAATGATTGTTTGGAGTTAATGTACCTACTTCATAGCTTTTTCAGTGAAGAAAGAACTCAATGTGTAATCTTATAGTGTAGAAGTTCTGTTTTAAATTCCATATTCTCAAAGCTTAAACTGTGAAATTACTGCAGCCACATCTGTAGTGCATTTAATCTAAAAAAGACACTGCATATCTGCTGTTCTAATAGAATGTTTAAAGAATTTACATGGCTGTAAAAGGATTTACACAATGCCATTGATGTCTAATTTTTAATATCTAATTTTCATTTCACAAACATTCATATACTCTTGGTTTATGTACACTAGATTCTATGAGACTGAAAAGTGTTTGAATATAGGTACATTAGTTTCTTGGCTTGTGTTTCTGGGCTTATCTATTTGCTTTACCCTTTTTAAAACTTTTTCCAACTTTTAAAATTTTTAATATTTTTCTGAAAAACACATTTTGTCAATTTTATCCTGTGAGAATTTGACCATTTTCTCATTGCCTCATTTCTCTAAATCTTTGTACATATCTTCAGGTCCTCTGTTGATGTCAACCCTGAGTTCAGAGGCATGTCTTATTATGGTTCCTGAAAAGTAATTTTCATATACAAAAACCTTTTAACAAGGCTATAGATTTGCCTTGTAAAGAAGTTGAACCCTTATTCTGAAATATTGCAAGAAGATGAGAAAGGAAACAAATGATGTGCCTTCCTTCCCTCTGTGACAAGAGGGATAGGATGACCTTATATGCATTTTGCATCTCTAAATTTAATTACGCTGACATAAACTGTCCCCCTAGAGTAGATGACTGTCTCCCCATTGCCATTTTGTACTTTCCAAACACATTCTCTGATACACCCTGAAAAGTTCTAAAAGCCTCTGAAGTAAAGACATCAGGACTGCAAATCCAACAAACTTTTGCTTTCTGGGCAGCAGCCAGATTTGATTCCTGGTAATTTTTCAGCCACTCTGGCTCTTGAGAATTGTTTTTACCAAATCAACTTGTGTTGCTAACAACTCTCTGTTCTGTGCCACAGTCAGCATGTTGTCTAAACAGAACGTTGTCCCTAGCCCTTGCACACAGAAGGCTGCTACCATGGAGTTGACAAGAGGCCAAATGGTAGGCTGGACATCTGCCAAAGTTCTCCTTCCCAGCAAAGCCTGGAGGAGCTTTGACGTTTTTTTTCACTAGCAGGATAGTAAGACATCATTCAGGTCTAATCTCACCACAAAAAACGATCGGAGCAGGGCTGCAGCACCTCTGAAGACAGGCTGAGAGAGTTTGGGCTGTTCAGGCTGGAGAGGAGAACGCTCCAGGAAGACCTTACAGCACCTTCCAGTACTTGAAGATGCCTTGCAAGAGATCCAGAGCAGAGCTTTTTATGATAGAACAAGGGGGAATGGCTTTAAACAGGAAGAGATTAGGTTTAGATCACATATTAGGAAGAAATTATTCATTGTGAGAGTGGTAAGACACCAGAACAGGCTGCCCAGAGAATCTGTGGAAGCTCCATCCATGGAAATATTCAAAGGCAGGTTGTATGGTGCTATGAGCAACCTGGTCTAAAGGATGGTGTCCTTGCCCATAGCTGGAACTAGATGACATTTAAGGTCTCTTCCAACAAAAGGCATTTTATGATTCTAGGAATCCAAAATTTGAGGCGTTACCTAACATTTAGACTTGCTGAAAAATTAAAAAAAAAAAAAATAAATCCTAGGATAACCAGAAAGCCCAGTGCTACATTTGCCATAACATCAGATTTGTGAGCCTCTGATTTTGGCACAGAGAAAAATACTCCTAAGACAGTGACCATCCTCTTGGGTGAAAATATTGTGCTATTCACTTCAATGAAAAATCTACCAAAAATCAACCTAAAGGAAAGGTTTAGGAAACCAATTTTCTATCCCATAAAAAAAAAAAAAATTACAGAAAAATGTCCAAAATAAGGGTAAAAGGTTTATATACAATATTTTTAAGTGGTTGTATTCAAAAAACAAACAGTCAATTGGGATGAGTCTGTTTCATGTAAGCTTTGAGTCTACTTACTTTCTGTTATAAAAGTAGGTAGTCATATAAATTTTTTTGGACAGGAAATTTAAAGGCAATCCCAAAAAACAGTCTGAAATTTGATTAACAGAAAGTATTAATCAGGAATCCTTTCCAAGGTGGCATGGACTTCACAAAGAGCTTCTGTTAAATTTTGCTGTGAAGTGATTTGATAGATCACATATTAGACTTAGTTGTATCTGTAAGAGCTGAGCACGTTTTCCATTTACATAGAATACTAAGCATTTTCATATATTTTTGGGTTTATAATTTGTTAAGCTTGCTGGTTTTAGGGGTGTTGCCATTCTCATTTCAAGATTTTTTTGCCCACCTTACATAAGGTGAGGTTCATGACAAGGTAAAAATCCATCATTCTTTATTTCAATTTTCCAGAGGGTCTAACCTGAGCTATCAATCTTGCATTAATGGATATTTGAGAAAAAACAATATTTTGCAGCTTGATGTTACTATCTGTTGTTTTCCTTACTTCCCACACTTCAAATGCAGACATACTTTCATATGTGTTATCTGTCCAGCTTTTAATTCCATGTACCAGATGATACAGAAAATAATTTCCTCTCTCTTGCTCACTGAAATAACAGCACAGGACTGCCATTTGCAGCAGCAATCTTTTGAACCTATTTTTCTCTTTTGCACAAAATACTTCTGATATAGTTTGCACAATAATCGAAAATAAAAAATTTAGTCATCTAAATGAAGTGCACAGCAAACACAGGCACCTTACTCTGCTAAGTATTTATATGGGCAGCTTATCTGTGTCTGAAATTGTACATCCAAATTTTTGTAAATTAGACTGAAGTCATCCTGATAAGCACATGAATCTGATTAGACATAGTGTTTAATAACTGAAGATGATTTTTACTCCTACTTTCAAGTCCTGTTGTTTCCTCTCATCACAGTGCATTTGATGACTTCTCTGTTTTCTTCAACATCCTTCTAGAAATAAGCACAATCTTTGCTTGATTTGTAGAATGTTTCATGTTTTCTGCCTGTCCAGTACATCGGCATTCTCAGATTTTATTTTCAGCTCTGGATGAAAAAAAAATATCATATTGTAATTTCTCCATTTCTCCTTTCTCTGATGGTTTGAACCATCATTTTTATCACAGTTTCTATTCAATAAATCTACTGTATTAGCCATTCTCAAATCTGGATTTTTTTTGGACATGCCCTTCATTCTCTTATATTTCCCAACAAAGAACTCTGAAAAATATGAGAAGTTTACCTAAAAGAATTGATTAGTCAGATGTCTGCTTTCTCAAACACAGCTCTAGTTACCAGTCCTGTCTGAAATATAGTTTGACAATGGCAGAACAGACCCTGAATTCAGTACCTGGTTACCACATGTGCAGAGATTCTGATCTCCATCGAGGAATTTCTGTTGATATAATTGAGGATATTTTCATGTCCTTTGAATGATTTTACATTCTGTTGATAGCACCAACTAGTCTAGTTTTCAAAGAAAGTATATCTTCATAAAGATAGAATAACACATGGCTTCCTTCCTTTTTTTTTTTTTTTTTTTAATTTTTCTTTTTATTGCCTATATGTTTCATGGCCCTTCCAAAGGTTACATCTACTGCATGTAAAAAGTTGTTCCCTCTACATTTATCTTTCTTGGGACAAAAATCAGATTGTGCAGTAATCAGAAGTAGTTTTGTTCCTCCCCTCCTGCTTATGTTTCCTGTACTTGTGAGCTGCTTATCTGTTCAGAAACTAAATTAAGCTTACTGTTCAGAATACCAGGACAGCCTCTACCTGTACCAGGGCTCATTGTCTCCAATACAGAACCAGAAAACATGGAAAACCTCCTCCCACAGTCAGCTCAATTTTGAAAGCAGATCAGTTTTGTTATGTAGCTCTTTACCCAATCTAGTTATATTGTTCTACACCACATTCTCAATGGGGAAAAAAGAAATTCAGTAAAAAGAAGTTTGTGAAAGTAATCTTTGTGTAGGATAAGAATCTTTGAAAATTATAAGGCGATATTTTCAAGCAGGGGATCTTCCTAAGGAATGGAAAAATTGCTAAGTATTGGTGCTGCTGCTCTCTCTAAATCTGGTTCTGATGCAGTTTGAGGAGTGGCATCATAATGCAGCACTGGCTGTATGCACAATTTCTGCTCTCCTTGCTGTGACCCAATGCTCTTGGTTCATATTCCCAGACTGAGTATGTTCCTGCTCCCCATGATGATCCTTCTGCCCACTAACGTTATCCAGGTCACATCCAGTTTGTTCATGCTTGCCTTTGCTGAGATAGATTGTCAGGGATTATCCACATTTTTAAAACTGAAAACTTGAACTCAGGTAATGTTTTGGTTTTTTTTCCTTCAGAGAAAAATGGTAAACTCTTGCTTTCTCTGCTATGAATGTATTATAAACCCAGACTTTTGTTTAAAGTTTCTGCATTAGATATGTGAGGTTATTGGATTTCTGGAAAAAAACATTTTAAAAGTTACCAGATTTCTGAAAAAAACATTAAATGTAATTTAAATGCTTACCTTTCAACTAATAAATATATCTCACACTTTAATAAGGCTTTTATTTTATGTACTTGATGTGAAATTTATCTTTGTCTACTTGATGTGTAAATTTTACACTTCATTTACTTTTTATGGTATATGATTCAGAAAAATATCATAGATTACTTGTGACAGATAAAATATAAAATTATCTTTTGATATTACTCTATTTTATGTAACTCCTAAAATCAAAGTCCCATAGCTGAAAAGATTACATCAAAGTCACTTAGCATACACTTCATTTGTTCATTTTAATAAATAAGATACATATTTTTTAAAAGCAGATTATGCTTTATAATATTATACCTTTGATTCTACCTTAACAGCTGAAGTGTAAAATACTTGATCCCCCTGCAGATTCATGACTGGAAAATCTGTATGGTTTATGACAGTCAAACTTCAGGAAGAGAGCTGAAAAGGAACCACAATGTGAGTTTGAATTTATGAATCCAACTCTAGAATTCACTTCAGGTTCTTTAAAATTATTTGTCCTGTACCCTTATTACACTAACACTAAAATAATAACTTCCAGAAAACCCCAAACCATGTGGGGAAGGAAGTTCTGTTAATTTTTAATGTACATTATGATGATGCAAGGGTTCTTGAATACCTTGCAAAAAATAGAGGATATAGCAGTTGCCCTCAGGAGCTTAAACATAAGGGAACAAAATATGTGAGACTGAAGACAGTGGTATGAAACACAATAGTCTAAATGTGTGGGAATGGTAAAAGCTGTTTCATTAAGTTCAATAGCAGAGGTAGACTGAGGTGCATCGTATGTCAAATTCACATCTATCTGAAGTTCTGTGAACCACTATCTCTGCAAAGGTCTTCCTCATCACAGAACTCCAGAAAGAGCAAAGAGAAAAAAAAATAATACTGAAATCTCCAATACAAAAAAATTAGACAATTTTGTCCATTGTAATTTATCTTTTACCCAGCAAAGATCTGAGTCTTACAGTTAAGCTGCTGGTGTGAAACATGCCCTGCTCTATTGATTTAAAAATAGAAAAATGATTTACTTTTCATTCCAAAATTAATTTTCATTCCAAGTGAATGAGCAGTCTCCTCTCAACACAAATCTAACAAGATGTTCTCAGAAAGCATAATTTGGCAAATTAAGCTAACTTGCATGATTGTTTTTCAGTGGTATTTGCATTATAACTACATTTTATGAGCACAGCAAGGATACATATGTATCTCTACCAATTTCCTGAGCAGTAACTACTGAAGACTTTATTTTGGGGTGGTTTTTTTGGGACTTTTTGGGGGTTTTGAGGTGGTTTTTTTTGTTTTGTTTTGTTTTTTTGTTTTGTTTGTTTGTTTGCTTTTTCTTTTTTCTTTTTCTTCCCCCCACATCAGTGGCAGCTATCACTACAAAACTTTCACAGTAAAGCATTGTTTTTCTGAAAAAGCTATGACTTTCTCCTTAGTATTTAGAACAGTGTGGCTATAGAACCACCTGACAGCATGAAAGACAGCTACCAGAGTAAACCATCACCCAGGACTTTCAGATGTTATATGAAAAAATGAAACTGTCTTTTCACAAAGTGATTTCACAGCACATCTGCAAGTGTTTATAAGATTCCTTAGTCTTTTCAGATACAATTGAGAATTATTTTTTTATTTGTCCACATACCTTTTCTTTTCCTGTAATCTGTTACATTGCTATGCTCAATAGCATTGGTGGTAGAGGTAAATGATGCATAAAGTTCTCTTTAATCAGTTTTATGTTTGCTCTCTTGCAGTTAGTTTTGTGTTCATTGTCTTTCTGTTCTAATCAATGTACCCATTCCATACAGCAAAATGAGGGAAATGTTAGAAACAAAATAGGTGCTAGGAAGATTCTTTGTCAAGAAACAGGTTATATATATTGACATATATTAAGAAGTATATCTATTTAACTGAGTTTCCTAATAGAATATAGCATGGAGTCAGTGGTTAGCAGAGTGTGGCATTTTGTTCACTAAATTATCACTTATGAGACACAATTAATAAAATAAGCGAACTCTTCATTAACAGCAAATGATTTTTACTCTTAAAAGTAGTCTTTTTAATCTAAAAAGTACTAAAACACAGGTGGTTTATCACTCTGTTTAATTTCTAGTTAGTCTTCAAGACAGAAAGCATTTTAAGCAGAAACCTTAGGAATTAAAGCAAGATCTAGTCTTGACTGCCTGTGTCAGATCCAGAAAATAGTTCTATTTTCTGTACCCTGTGACCTTGTAGCAATTTCATTTTTCCTATGTGGATTCAGCTGAAAATATTTTTTTTCTACCTTAATGAGCAAATAAATAAAAATTAAAGAATATTTTCCTTCAGGAAAGAGCAAGTATGAGTCAAATAATTTTTAATATAACAGTCTCTAAATATTTTTTAATATAACAGTCTCTAAATGTGCTACGTATATTTTTCTTTTAATCTGGAAAGAGAAAAGGAGTAAAGGACTTTTGCTGACATAAACAGCAATTTGAAATTTATTATTAATCTTATTTATCTCTCTTATTTTTCCAGTTCATGTGGCATCCTGCAGGAGGATTCTCTGCGATTGTAATCTGATTACAAAGCTTTTACCACAGCAGAAATGAATAGGCAAATGGTGAAGTTTAAAGAAAGGATTATATCAAACCTGGATGAAAGCAAAAGCAAGGTCATAGAATTATGAATCACAGAATCACAGAGTGGCTTGGTTTGGGAGGGACCTTAAAGATCATCTAGTTCCAACCCCTTGGCCATGGTCAGGGACACCTTCTACTGGACCGGGTTGCTCCAGCTCTTTCAACCTGGCATTAAGCACTGATGGGGATGTCTAGTGCTTCACCACAGTAAAGAATTTCCTCCTAATATGTAATTTAAACCTACTCTCTTTCAGCTTAAAGCCATTGCCCCTTGTCCTATCACTACACACTCTTGTTTCTTGAAAACAAGAGGTATTGGAAGACCACAATTAAGTAATCCAAAATCTTTTTTTCTCCAGGCTTAGCTGTTGGATCTGGATGCATCTTCTCAGGTCACTGCTGGTCTCACAGTGAGAGACCAGAGCTCTATCTCTGCCATGGAAGAGATGTTTTGTCGCTAGAGAAAGGGCATCCCAGAGCACAAGCTCTTTTATGGGTTTCTGAAGTACGTCCTCTTCATGTTTCCAGCTCTGTGACAGATGTAGGACAGATCAAAAAGTGGGATTTAGCTAATTGTTACAAAGATGCAAACATAGAGATGCTTGAAAAGAGTTCAGCCAGAAGTGGAGACTGAGGGGAGATCTCATCACAGTATACAGCTTCCCTGTGAAGGGAAGAGAAGGGGCAGACACCGATCTCTTCTCTGTAGGTACCAGGACAGGACCTGAGGGAATGGTCTGGAGCTACTTCATGGGAAGTTTATGTTGGATATTACAAAATGGTTCCTAACTCAGAGGGTTGCTGGACACTGGAACAGGCTCCCCAGGGAAGTGGTTACAGCACCAGACTGACAGTGTTAAGCATGGAAAATGCTCTCCAGCCCATGTTGTGACTCTTGGGGCTGTCCTGTGCTGGGCCAGGATTGGACTTCTATTATCTTCCTGGGTCCCTTCCAACTCAGCCTATTCTGTGATTCTGTAATTCTGACATGGAATATAAAAAAATTTATTTATATATGATTTAACAACAGTAAAATATTATGTTAAAGAAGACCGACAGATCAGTGACCTTGCAGTTAAGTGACCTTTTCAAGACCATGTATCATTTCAATGCCATTCTCTAATGAAATCTGCAGAGACCATAAGGCCTGCATAGAAAGATGTGGTTCTGCCTCTTGATATGACAGTTTTCACAAGTTATGTTGCCCTGCCCAGGAGAAGTTTTCAAAGGGCACACATTCACTTTTTTCAAAGATGTGGGTTTTTCCAGAAGATATGAATGTGTTTAGAAATACTCCTAATTAATTTCTGATGTAAACAGAATAACACTGTACTCTGTACTCTATAGTGTAAAACAGTTCAAAATTAACATGAGCAATACAAAATGCTGCAGATAATGTTCATGCAGGGAAAGAACGTGGCTGCAAATTGCCCTTTTTTGCAGTCCTTGCTTTAAGAGGAAATGCTTTAAATCGTATATTTAATTATTAAAAAAAAATAATATGATGAGTAGAGTTGGGATGTGTCAGTGTACAAAACCACTCCACAAAGGCAAGCTTAAAATTTAACATATAGAACACTCCCTCTTAAGGCTTTATTGTATATGTGGACTTGGGTACCAGCACCCAAAAAAAGAGATTCTTGCAGCATTTTTTTTCTTTTTATATGGCCAGTAAAAGGAGATAATATATATAAATATATATTTTGGTTAAATGTGTTAGAATTGCTTTTTCACAGTATCAATAAATAGCCATAGATTAATAAAATTACATTTTTAATCCTGTCTGGTTTAGGGTTTTAGACAAATATAAAAGCAAGAAAATCTGCAGAGACAGCAGACATTTATATACAAGCATGGCCTACAATGATGTTCCCATCTTTGAATGAGATTTACAGCACAGCCATAGTGCTGCATACTGTGTCCAGCAGCGCAAACCAAACATGCTGCTTTTGATTAGCCATTTTATTTTTCTTTAATTATGGGCCATTGTGGTAATTTAAGAGAAGGTCATATGTCACCAATGAGTGAAAAGATATGTAACGACTGTTACTATATCATATTTGAGAAATGCCCATTTTGTTCCTGAACCAGTTCATACCACTCTAAGGGCCTCTTTGGAGTGCACTGGTGAATCTCTGCAGGAAAAGGTCTCAAGTATGTACTAGCCTTTTCACCCCTCAATCCCATTTCCAAGGTAAGAGCCAGGACATGACAGAACAGAGACATTCTGGGTGCCAATTTCAGGCAGTGGGAGTTGGGTGGAGAACAGTGTCACTCAACAAAAATGTTTGAAGAGTCACATGGCAGCATAAATTCATAATAAATGTGAGATTTAATTTGCCCTTTTTTGCAGTCATTGCTTTAAGAATAAATACTTTAAATTACATATTTGAATATCCAAAAAAGTAATATGATGAGTAGAGTTGGGATGTGTCAGCATGTAAAACCACTCCACAAAGTCTTCTCAGAAAATTTTCATCACCTGTAGTCCAAATCTATCACTGCAGTCACATTTACTACTACCAGTGGCTTTTATCCCACAGATAGTAGGACCACTTATGCATTTGAAATTAAGCACATATATATGTATGATCATGATTTTTTCTTCACAATACGTGAAATAATTTGATATTATTTGCTCAGTTATTAAAGACCTCAGGATTATAGAGCTGGAAAGAGGTGTCCCTGCACTTGTTCCTGATGATAGGCTGATACTGACTTCATGGATGTGACCCTAAATTCCAAGAAACACATAATGCCAGTGTCACAGCAGGTTGTAAATTCCTTCTAAATAGAAAAAGCATTTGTTAGAAATAGAGTATATGTAAACATGAGAGATACAATTTTTCACGTGGAAATGAATTCTGAGAGCTCATGTGCAGTGACGTATTTATTGTCAAAGGTGTTCTTTGGATTCCAGAATTATTTTTTTTTTATAATAGATAGATAGCTCCCCTGTGCCACTTAAAAAGGCCATGGCATTCATTTCATTTCACAGAGAATGAGCAGCTTGTTACTTGGATGGAGTAGAATTTATTCCCTGGTGTCAATTTTGAAATATTTTAAGATGCTTGAGAAATTATCTTTTATGCAAAATCTTAGATGAATTTTAAATGGGCTGGACAAACTTTTCTCTAAATGTTAGTCATTAACTCATTATTTCCAGATTTCTTTTTGTTGTTATAAAAGCCATGCTTCCCCCCCCGCCCTTCAGGAGTGTTCTCCTCTGAGATCCTGCTCTTTTGCAAGTATTTGGATGCATTTATTCAAACCTTGGAATGGGTCAGACTCCAGTGCTGTAGAGAGACATGGAAGACTGAATCTAGATCTCTCTTCTTTATCACTGGCAGCATATCCTTCAATCATTGACATACAGTGAGCAAATGAAGGCTAAATGTTTGTTCCAACAGATCATCTTCCTGTTTTTAACTTTCAATAATTTGCATAATTTCCCATATTTTGAATAGAAATCTAACGTTTCTCTAAGCCTGACACTTCCAAAAGAAAATACCTAGGCAAGTCATTATGTAGCTGAAGGTACTTGTCTGAGACACCCTAGAGCAGATGCCTGCTTTCAGATCTGTGGAAGAAGTGGCAGTCATGACACCTTAAAGTAGTCATGATAACAAGGAGATGAAACTAAACCAAAACAAAAACTGCTTGACAAAGTACATTCACTTCTGCTAGTATTCTTACTGCTTCTAATAATCACAAAGCTAAAACCCAAAAGACCTAGGAAATATTGTTTTGAGCAATCAAATAAATCTAGTAGTGAAGAGTTCATAGTTTGAAAAATTGCTGAATACAGTTCTGAAATACACCTCAGTAAATAAAATCAGCTGCTATTTGTTACTAGTCATTTACAGGGAGTTAATATAGAATAATTTCTAGAAGTAAAGAAAATTTTTAAAAGAGTTTTTTAACTTCTTCATAACTGGATGCAGGCAAACCAAAAATAAAGTGTTGAATGATAAATAATGATGCTTATTATATAATATATGTACTCATATAATAAGCTTGCAAGTTCAGTTTCTTAAGTACTCAGTAGCTTTTTTTTGGGAAATATCTACAAAATATCTACAAAACAAGATCATATTCTTCCATAGTTTAACTAGGAATGTTTCATATTGTTGCCACTTAAAATCTTCAGACTCTGTTTGAACTAACAGATGAAGAATAAAAGATATTTGTTATTTTACAAACACACATGTTCCAGCTAAGATCGATCTTGACCTTGCATATAAATATGGATTTTTAACTTAATGTTCAGAACCAATGGATTTCTAGCCCCTCCAAAAGAATCTGAGGCACACCATGGGTGCAAATTTTCCTGAGGTAACACAACATGATACTGGCAGAGCAGAATTGCACGTTCTTCAGCTGAGAGAGACTATCGTGGCAGTTGATAATGCAAATCTTATCTCAATTTTAATTGCTTTACGTTATGTATTTATGTATTTATTTATATGAATTAATCTTCTCAGGATCTCGTACTTTTCAGATGTACTTAAGCTTGACAGTTAGTGAAATCACACAGTTCTGAACCTAAGGAAGCAACAGGAAGCTTACAATAACCTAGGTTATTACTATATCTTTGAATAGTATGGGGTTTTCCCCTTCTGTAATTAGCAGGATGCTCTAGATGAAATACGTTCTTTTGTGCATAGATTTAGGGTTGCTGTGAGATGGTGATAAGCCTACCACTACAAGAGTCAGAGAGAACACTGATGTTTGATAATTTACAGATGGCATCTGTGGAACAGGAAGAAATCAGTATTAAAGCTCTGCCTGTGTGCATGATGATCAAAAGCATCAGAAAAAAAAATCTTTTTTCCACACCCAGAATTTTTATAGATGGCTGTTGCTAGGAAGTTTTGAAACAGATAAAGTGATATTTATTTTTCTCTTGGCTCATCAGGGGAGTTATGTCTGCATAGTTTGTGGGGTTTTCTCAAATCTCTGCTTTATACAAAGTAACTGTATGAGGTTGTACTAAATATTCATCTCTCCTATGGAAAGCAGTGAGAGATGCCTGGGGAAGAGCAATGAAAAGAGGATGAGCAGCCTGCAAGGCTTTGCTGAGGTGATTCTACAGCCTTCTTCCCCTGATGGAGATGCTACAGTGGCTGCACCATCCAGAGACTTGTCCCTGATGAATTAACATGTCAGCTTGCTTTCATATCAGCAATGCTAGAATGACATTTTAAGGGAAAGTGAAAGAATTCACTAGAAAATGCCACACCTCTTTGGGCATGTGTTTGTCTTAAGGAAGAGCTATACTCTGTGGATGACCTCATGGGAGAAGAGGCTAAAGAAATGGATTGCACGGCCTATTCTAAATAACAGGGATCAGCTTCAAACCCCATAACTTCATTTGCACCCCATGTTCCACAGTGAGGACAAGGGACAGGATCACAACAAGATGAAGCTGGCCAATGACATGATGCAGTAGGGTGGTGGAGGTGAAATTCCACTTCCAAACCCCAGGAGAATGTGGGGGTCAGAGGCATTTCACAGTGGAAAATGGGAACTTGACAATGGCTTATCCTCACACCTGCAATGGCAATACTGCGGTGGCCTCACTTGCATGGAAAAACTGAAGGTGGCAGTTCTCACAAATCCTTTTTCTATAGGAACATAAGAAATATGGAACAGACCACAGCAAAAGAGAGCAGCCAATCTACAGCTCTTGGTCCAGTTTTAATGGGAAGACTGGGAAAAGGTTGGGTGGTTTGAAGGATACAGAATAAAACAGCAGTCTGAGATCCTCCTTGGGAGGACTTCAGTCACTTGAGAACTGTGATTAGAAATGAAAGGAACATGTGGAAAAGAGTGTGAATGAGTCTCTTTCCCCATGTGAGCATTGTTTGAAGAGGAAAAGAAAAACGAAAGACTGGAGAGGTTAAACTGGCTGTTAAATGGAAGCACATTTCTTGCACATAAAGTTTTATTGTGAGGGTTGTGTTTATGGGCTTAGTGAGAAGGGCTGATTAAATGGCAGGTTAATAAAGGGACAGCATGTGGTTTCTGAACTAGGTGGAGAAAAGTTATAAGGTGGAAGAGAAAAGAGGCTGACTGAGAGCCAAGTATGGAAAGAGGAAATCTTACATTGACACAGCTCATAATCAGTGCACCTTATTCAGGAGGAAACTGTTGAGGAGAGTAAAAATAAATGTGGCATGTTCCATTGCTTTATCACCAAGGCTAGTAAATTCCTTGTTGGGATCTGTTACCCCTGGTGACTGCAACTTGTATGACCCTAGTTTTCAAAATTTTTAGCCCAGCATAAGTTAAATGTGGTATGAGAGCATCCAAGTCAAATATAATAAAGGTATAAAGAACTGAAAATTTACTACACA
Source organism: Turdus rufiventris (assembly GCA_013186435.1). Classification (NCBI taxonomy): domain Eukaryota; kingdom Metazoa; phylum Chordata; class Aves; order Passeriformes; family Turdidae; genus Turdus; species Turdus rufiventris. Next base: position 983,104 of record PYHW01010689.1, read on the forward strand.
ACCTTTTATGCTACAATGGATTCCTTTACATAGGTAAGTGACCAAAAATTGAAGAAAGAAAAAAGTGAAAAAATTTTCTGTGATGCTTTTTGTATAAATCTACACAAAGATACAATTATAATATTACTGATTAATAGAACAATAGATTATATGATCTGGATGTGATGACCATTGTTGAATTTGGTCAAAACACAGTTGTATCCTCAAGCATCTGAGAGCTGACATTTTATGTGCAAGTCTCATAAATCTACAATTACCAGA
>PYHW01010689.1:983414-1051700 GCA_013186435.1 Turdus rufiventris
ATGGATCCAACTGTCTAACTTTTGTAACTGAATTTTGTCAAAGCTTCTACACATCTGTGGAGTCTACATTGGTGCTTGCCAGGCAAATTCTATCTACCTGCATCTGTGGTACTTACCCGTCACTGTTGACTTAGCATTTCCTGAAACACAACCCACTTTGATCTATGGAAATCTCTCTTTAGTGTGGCAAATTATTGTTTCAAACTCTTGACTAGTACTTTTGAAAACCACCACTATTTTGACAGAAATCCATTATTTTTATGAAAATTTTGATGTGAGTCTTTATAATGGAACATTATGACAGGATGCCCTCAAGTGGCAAAATATAAACTCCACCCAGTGAAAATTAAAGTGGTTAATATATAGACATTTCCTGCTAGAAGACACACTGCTGGTTCAGATATTGACACTCTAGATGAACCTAAATATCTTCTGGTTCTAAGAGTATCAGGAAATGAATTAAAATCAGATAATATAATTTTTATAAGATAAAAACTGGGTGGGAAAAGAAGTTGTCAAAGATAAAATATTGTCTAGCCTTTTTCGTACATGGATTGAATAATTGCTAGCCTGCAATATTAGCTTCTTACACAAGACAAGCAACATATTAATATAATTCCTGGTGTTAGAGAGGAGCTATCAACAGTCGGTGTAATTGCATGAATTCTCATTTATTTGCATTAATCCAGGCATGAGCCTTCTATTTCAAAGCCATACTGTACCAAGCCCCATAAAAAATGAAGTACATTCATGTATTCATAAATAATCACAGATGATGTTTTATAGGTTCACTGTTCTTTGGCAATACAGCACACATTGATGCAAATAATTTTCAGAATTCATAGGAAGTTGGCTTGCACTGAGTGACAAAACTGGCAAAAACAACAAAAAGAAATATTCAGCAGTTGGTATGAATTTCTTTTTTAAAAGTTCTTCAGCTCTTAGCAAGAATTTTCATTCTCTTACCCCTTAGAAATACCAGAAAATTTGACTAACCCAATTTCTTTTTTTTCCCAGTAAATCAACAGATATTTTGCAAGGAATACTATTACTACTTTGCTAATATAGTTAGTTAATCTTATATGAGATATTAAAAAAGAAAAGGTATGTAAACCAGAATGTGAAAGTTTGGAATTTTCATTAATAATTCAAATGCCACCATGATTACTGTGCTAAATAGAACAGAGCAGAACTTCAGTGGTTGCTGTTTCTTCCCCTTTAAACCTGTGCTTTTAAACTAAACAAATCTCATCTAAAAATATTTGAAAATAAATTGTAAGTGGTTCAGCTAATCCTAATGTCTCTCTCTTTAAAGTCACTGTTTTATCTAACATCTGAAGTTTCTCTTCATTGGGTCAGTAATCTTCTTAAAACCTCCCTTTTCCAAGACAGCCACAAGTATTTCCACATAAGTTTTTGTAAGTAGGTAATTCTACATACATTCATGAGGCTGATGTGACATCATCTGCACTGCTCAAGGACAAAGGACTTGTCTTTATTAAAACATCATGCTTTTCAGTCTTTTATCAAGCTAAGACCTATATTATTTCTAAAAATACTATACTGAAGATTTTGCATGAAGCTTTAGAAGTTTTAAAACAATGCAAATAACCTTGTTCTGATCTTAGGCAAAAAAACCCCAACAACCCAACCCCAAAACAAAACAATAAAACAAACAAACAGAAAAGCTGTGAAAAATCATTAATGTTACCACAGGTGTGGGAAATGATGCTAGAATAATTCCCTTTTTGCACAACACTTTCCCTGACTCTCCACTCAGGCAGCTACGTGCCCACATAATGTGGTCCTTGCCCTCTTACTCTCCCCTTCTGACTGCCTGGGTCAGTCTGTACATAAAAGAACCCAAGTTCCACCTACAAAGCCGTCTCTCTGTCTTTATTTTCATGGCAGACACTTTTATATCAGAGTACTTTCATCACAGTGGCACCCATACCAGAGCTACAATACTGTAGTTAAGGGTCTGTTCTTTGGCATTTCTATTCTAAAGCACTATTGTATGAGGTTGCTCAGCAGCTAAAATTCCTTCCATGCTGAGACTTGGCATACAAGTGCTTAGCTCAAAAGCAATTTAATTTTTTTAAAATTTTGTTTTTAACCCTCTAGTGTCTCTTTTCAAAATGTAAAGGTGGAAAGCAATAAATTCTGGCTGTCTTTGAGTGATTGCTGGGTTTGTGATGGCGTGTGTGTGTTTTATAATGAAATGTTGCATGTTGCTTGTCAGAAATGTAGTTTTCAGGAACTATCTGAAATCCTTGAGTTGCACTCTATGAAATAAGTAAAACAAGACCCAGTAGCAATTCTGTCTGAATGGGTGCTTCTTTTGCTAGAGTGTGAAGGTGCTCTCCTACAATGATAATTTTAAAATATATTTGATGGTTATTTTATAGGTATAGATAAAGATAAGTATATTAAAATCACAAGACTTAAAGTCAGAATACCTTTAACCGGGAGATTTAGGAGATAAAACAGTTGCCACATGGACTGAAATAGAATTTCTGTCTTCTCATCCCTTCATGAAACAGCCTATGGAGAAAAGTTCACTCTGAGGATTTCACACCATCCTTTGAAGCCGTTGTTAGGGGCTGCTCATGGTGGCAAGGTGCCAGACTGATGGACTTTTGGTCTGTCCTCCTGTAGTTAAGAATGGAAAGGGTGCCGAGCAGCTTAATGTGGATTAATGGTGACACTTTAAATTATATCACTGTTATTTCAGAAAAGGCAGGAAAACACTGAACCATGCTACATCAGCATGCTGATTTACAGGTTTTATACACCCACAGATATTACTTGCAATAGAAAGGGGAAAAAAAAAAAGGATTAAATGCATAAAGGGTTTTGGGGTTGGTTTTTTAATCTTTTAAGTGACCAAAACCTGAGGTTTTTGTCTTAAGAATTGCTGGCAGATTATATAGGTTTCCAGGAAGAGACACAGGCACTAACTGATAATAAAAACTTTCTGTTTAAATAAATGATGAAACTTGAGCATTTATTTCCACATTAGCGACAAGGTGAAGGTCTAACATCCCAGCTGTAACACCCTTGTGTACAAAACAGCACTGAGGACAGAACTCACCCTCTGCAGGAAAGGGTAACATGTTGAGCCAAATATTTTTGTTTGGGCATTAAAGTGATGCTTGAAATCTGACAGGAGGGCATAATTTGCAGAAGGTACACTGGCCAGAGTCCCTCTTTACTTATTCTAAAGTGAAGTGACAGAGGTAAATGATGTAGTTATTTTCTACAAGTTACCTCACTAGTTGTATCTGAACTATCTAAACTGGCGTTTAAGATGCCTGTTGGCCTGTTTGGAAGAATGATATACAAAAGTGTATGCCCCCCAATTCCTTAACCCTGCCATGCAGGTTTCCCAGTGAGCTAAGCAGTCCTCACAAACCTAGCCATTCTCTGAAACTTATTTTCCACACATTTTCTTCTGAATAATATTTTCCTTTCCCTCACAGCTTTGTTTATAAAATTCAGCACACTTCTAAAGGCAGAAAAATTAGGTATCAAATGTTGTCTGCTCTGAAAAGTATTTGCATTTATGACATTTTTCTTTTCCAATTTTTCAGTAAAAGCCCAGTAAATGTTTATACCTTTAAAGGCATCTACATCTCTTGCTGGAAATGGTAAACCAGACAAATTCAAATACCGTGTCCTCCTTGATGCTGCACAAGACAAAAATTAAAGAGTGGATTATTCCCAGAATCAGGCTGTTATCACTAACAAGCTAGTTTTTCTAACCTCCCGCTTTTGATAATATCTAACATCAATAACACCCCAAAAATGTGCAGACAAGGCACTAATGGTCCAAGAAAAAAGCCCAAATATACGATAGATAAAGTCCAGCACATATATATCTATGTTGGTGAAATTATACTCGGTTGTGTTACCTTCCATTTTATTGGAAAATCAAACAAAGAAATTTAACTGGAATAAAAGCAGAACTCTCATTGCAAATCACTTTTCTGCTGGAACAGTAAAGAAAACCTTTTCTAAATATTAGCCAGCTATGCTTTTCTTTTTGCAGAAATATCCTCTTTTTCAAGCTTAGTCGAGTGTAATAATCATCTCTCCTTTTTTTAACAAAATGTACAAAGTATCTGAAGCAATTAGACTGAATTACTGTCTAATTACTACAAATGGTAATTTTCAAATCAGAGCTACTGTCTTTCCTGTAGCTATGCAATCACATATTAGTGAGCTCTTAGGTCAGTGGGCTTCTGCTGGCATCACTGGCAAGGACTTTAAGTACAATACACCAGTATGAACACAATTCTGTAATGCACCCAATTAGTAAATAATTCTGTTATTTACTGTTATTCTGTTGTCACTACCCACTTAAAGATTAATTATCTTTTTTACATGTTTTTAAAAATGGTTGTTTATGAATATGTATAGCTTACAGATTTAAAACAAGATGGATTAATAAAATATTATTTATGAATTATCAAACTAAGCAGCTCTTCCTCACAGAGTGGCTATTTGTGAGTTTCTTAACTGATTTGCACATTTAGGTGATGGATGTGTTAAGATTAAAACCAGATGTCAGCCTGTTGATCTTTAAATTGTTGTTTAGTTGCACTGTTTTTTAAAGTCAGTTTACTAATTTCTTCTTTCAAAAGTATGTTCTGTAGTTTGCTTTCATGATGGTCACTATTTCTTGCTTGCAAGATGTGGAGATTGATGAGAAATTTTAACAAATTAGAAAATAGAGAAGGAACATTTTGATTAGACATCTTAATTTTTCAAAGAAGAGTAAGTGAATAAATTAATACCAAAATGACAGGATAGGGCCACTGTGTAAACAGCTGAAAAAAAAACTCTCAGATTTTTGTAAAGAACTAATTACACTACCTGAGTGGTAAATTATTTGAATTGTAGAGAAAAATAAAGAAGCAAATTCTTATAAGAAATCTGGTATAATGCATATTTTTGATCTCTGGATATGTTTCTTTTGAATAAAACTCTGATTTCAATTTTAGCTTCAGGAACATTTCTATAAAGTCATAGCAAATCCATAGAATACAGAGAACTAGATCTTGATTTATTTTTTTTACAAATAAAGAAATTATACTCTTTTGCATAAATTATTTATACTAATTGATTATTATCTTTCCATTCTAAAAATCAAACTTTTCTCTCTGAAATGTGTAATCTGACTTCTTCATGTTCTAGACATATGAAACACATGCAAAAATGTGAAAGATCTTATCAGATGACAACAGGGAGGAGTGTTTGGGAATATGAATTGATTATAAGACTATTTGTAACAGTAACTGGATGTTTCTGGGGAAAAAAAGCATCCTAATCTTTGCAAGAATGCCTTCTGAAATACCATACAGTAGTAGTAATTCCTCAACTGGATTTCTGTGGGCAGTGGCAGTTGATGCTACTTAAGAAATGTAAATTCAAACCTGAGTGTATTCAGAAAACTGTCATTAAGATAACCAGATGAATAAATCATTTACCTTATGATATGAGAAGAGCTCTTAACATAGCACCAGTAGCCTTGAAAAGACCTTTTTATTTTTTCCCAAAATGTACACCCATGAAGATGCCTCTGTTCTGCATCCTCAATTTCAAATAAAAGATCACCAAGACAGAGTTTGTGTTCTCAAATATTTTTTTTGTGTATAAATCTGGATTCAAAAAATAGTGAAAATATAATATCTCTTTATTGGGCACCTTCTCTTATTTGCTTCTCCTTCTCCAGTCACGCACAGCCTCACTCCTGCAGCACCAGGACTCCGAGGCTGACCCTCACAGCAAGAGCGTGTACCTAGAGAGCCAAACTAATGTAGTGCAGGAGCTGAAACCACTGGAGCTTTGAACATTCATCATACAGTGATCAGCAGAAGGTTTCTTTGGTGTTTGCCTCCCAAACACAACAACCTGAGTTTTCCAGAGTTCAACTGTCTGCTATAGATATATATATATATACAATGTCCTTTTTCCCTCTGTGAAATAAGGGGATGACCATTAAATGGCAATAACCAGGTTATTACCATTTACCTCTTGCATGGATATATCCCAGATTCTTTTGTCTCTGGTTCCTATACAAATAAAAAAAATATCCTTTGCTGATGGATTTGAAATCTAAGGAGTCCCTTAAATGTGAGAAATCTAGATGAGAGTCATTATTTGAATAGCTCATAGCTCATGTTCAATTTAACAGGCAACAGCAGGGATATAAGCATGCCTGAATCTCCAGAGCATGACAAAGGAGAGGATGGATATCACCACATTCCTGAAATCTCATTCCAGATCAAAAAGTTAGTCCTCTTGGCTAATGGTGTGTATTGGGTTCATAAAAGATAATAAAGTGTTTGCACTATCTACGTACATGGATAAGAAACAATTGTACACCTGAAATTTGAGAGTTCTAGGTTTCAGACACACAATTCTTTTCAACATTTACAGTTAGGGCTCTTACCTATTACAGGTTGCCTTGTAACAGCTAATAAGCAGAAGGTTTTAGGTCACTTTTATAGTCAAGTCACCCAACTAATATTTGGCTAGAAACCTCAGTGGGAAAGGACAATATTGAAAATATATATGTGGAGATCACCTAATTGTTTATGCATCAAGATCCCACTAGAAAATAAACAAGGATGTTCTGGGGTTTTTTTTAATATGTCACATCAGATTTTATAGGGTAAGTCTTTAATGGCCGAGCTTTGGAACATTGGCATATTTTGGTTGGATTTTTTTTTTCAGTTTACCTATCAGAATTATTCTAGAAATATCTTTATCTTGTTAAATTTCAATAAGAGATTCAAGAATGGAGAAAAGCTGTCTTTTAAGCTGATAAAGCCCAACAGTGTCCAACCTTTTCAAGCATTGTTTATTGGACAAGGAGTAGCTGTGTCCCCAAGGCTTCTCATGCTCCCAGGACCTCTGAGGGACGTGGCAGGGACTTTGCATTTTGGCCACTGTGAATACAAACAGCTGTGATGCAACAGCTTAACAAATGATCATCCCAATTGCTTGTATGTAAAAGTATAATTTTATAACAGAAATCATTGTGGCCTGACTTAAACATCTTTGGGGAGAAGTGAAAGTGTATGGTCAGACCCAGCCATTCAAGCCAACATGAGATTTTGCAATGCTACGAATCTGACAAATGTAATCTTTCTGAAAGATTCAGTTAAAACAATCATTGTTGAGGTGACAAATTCAAGAAAACCTTTTCTTCTTAGCTTTTGTTCATCTTGCCCTATTTACAGTCTCTGAGAACTTCAGATAATATTAAGGCAGTGGATCAGCTACTATTACCATCACTGAGCAGCAGCATGGTTAGTACTTTATTACCTCACTCTTAACCATTTTCAATGGGAAGAATTGTCTAACATAAAGTAGGATTTTCAGTTAAAGGTGAGACTTACATGATTGTATTCTGACTGTTCAACAGAGGAAAGGCCTACTGGCATGATGTTAACTTTGAAGGTAAAGACAACTAGATGAAAACCATCAGCCTTTGGTTTGCACAATGTAGGTTTCAAGTGTTAGATGAAAGGTCCCCATGACAGTTGTGGGAATTCTTCTATTGTGTCAGGATTATTTTGCAGCAGTGCCTGAGGACACCACAGCCATAAGCCAGGTGTAAGACTGCTATCATATTGGTACTACATCCACAGCAGCACAGAGTTTTTTTGATGAAAATAAATTACTTTTTGTGAAGTTCTATCATGGGCTGGGCTATGACCAATTCCCACAGTAACTATATTACTATGTTGATTGTTCTCACAGACAACTTGAAGATAAAGGACAACAGACTGCAATTAGTATGACTGGCAGAAATGTAATCACCCTAGAAAACTTAGACGAATCTCTCAGTCTGTCTTGAGTCCATTAACAACTGTCTTTAAGAAGGTACTTGTGGAAATAGAAACTTTTAAAGACAAGAAAGATGATTTATTGATTACCTTAATTCCTGAAACAAATATTTAATTAAACTCCTTATTTTGACAACCTAGAAGATAACATGGAAACAAGAACAGCCCAGTATCTGATAGAATCAAATAACATATATTCTTTTTTTGAGATATTTAATGACATTTTGTATAGTGTCATACATATTGACTTCAGTAAAATTTCTAACATCTTGCATGACTAGGTGAAACTGCCACAGCACGAACATACAGATGGGTAGAAGTTCAACTTAAAAGAATGGTCTAAATAGGATCCCACAAAGATCTGGATGGAAGCTATTCAAGAGCATTACTACTGGCAGTTTAATGCAACACAGACCCTGCTTACACAGTGGGAGTGACTGCAGGCATACTTGATAGTGCTGGGATTCAGGGTGATCCTAACATTGCAGAAATAGCCCTTGAAAAGACAAAATACTGCTCAACAAGAGTCTGACGTAATTTTTTGCAGATGAAAGGCTGAGTGTGAACTGTGGATGCACCACTGTTAAGGAAAGGCAGATAACACCAGTGGGTATAAATAGCATAACTGCAAAGCAAATTAAGTGGCCTTTTAAAGCTAGTGCTGGCCAGTGTTTTTTGTATCTTGGACATAAAAGTTTGAAAAAGATTTTCACTAGCAGGGGAAAATCTAAAGGACAGCAAAGAAAGGATTCAAAGTTCACAGTGATGGCCTTGTTTGAATCTTTGTGTTGTCAGATAAACTGCAAAGAAGAAAAAAATGAATCATTCTCATGTCCATGTGGATGAAGTTACACAGTTTCACAGAGCTGAAATAAACTTTGTCATGTTCTTGAAGGCAACATCATTCCTTTTAAATATAAATTTTGTGTTGACCTTGAGTCATTAGCCCAGGAAGAGAACTATTAACAGCCAACAACTGATAACAACTCTGATATTTAGAAACCTCCTTCTCAAGGAATCGGGCTACAGAGAACTCAAATGAAAAAAATAAATTCTTATTCAAAATGAGTATATTCTAAAGCCAGATGTGTGAGAATTATTACCATCTCTTGTTTTGAATACCTCGTTTATGTAATGTCTGGCACTTGGATATTGGCAGGCTAAGAGCATAGAGTAATAAAATTTTCAAGAAAATTTCAAGAAATTCAATTTTTTCCTTCATTGTTTCTCATAAAAAGACATGCATATAAGCACTGTCTCTATTTTAAAAGTATTTAAAATTTTTCAAAATATTAATTTTCTTTCAATTTTAGTGGTTTTTTTTCAAAATCTTGATGTTTATTGTAATTTACAACCTCCTAAGATTTTTCCCTTCCTCCTGAAACTTGGTTAGTTTAGCATCTTCTCAGAGGATAAATGCAGCATTCCTGTCAGATTCAGTAGTAAGTTTCATTAAAAAAGCAATGTGAGAAAACAAAAAAGAGTAAAAAGTAACATGCCTGGCAACCTGAACATATATTGTTAAGTATACTTTGCTCTTTTGAACTTTTATAAGAAGTAATCTTGAACTGAGAGCTACACTAAGCTTTTTCTTAAAGATCTGAACTGCAGAGAAACAGTCCCTTTAGGAAAAAATTCTTTTGAACTTTATATATTTGAATCAGCTGTTTTAGATGGAAAACTTGTAAGAGCACTTTTGCTACATGAATTTAGAATAAAAATAGCATATTTAATTTAGTGCATATACATTGTTGGAGGAGGATTTCTGAAACTACTTTTCCTAAGCTCTCTCTAATCTTTCAAAGCTTATAGGACTTAAAAAAATATTTCATGTTCCTACAGTTTTAATTGTACAGTTTTATGGAAAAGGGGAATTTTGAGAAGATGTTCAACATATCAAAGGTAGTTTGATAAAATTTTGCTTGAGGTTAGCAAGCAATACCTCACATATTATCTGAACTAGAGAGAGAAGCCAACAGATGACATTTCTGCTGCTGAGAAAACGGTTCTCTATCGTGTTCAAATTTAAATGCCATTGGGACATTTCTTTGCATCTGTGTTATATCCAATGATTTTTAACAGACTGATTTTTAAATTATACACTGGGTTGAATTATTCAGCCAGAAAACACTCAGGGCATGTAGTTCACCTTCCTTCCTGTCTCTCCCTGAAATAATTAGCATTTTAACAAGTGAATGACTTCTAGAAGTAACAAATTTTAAACAATGGAGAACTCACAATACTCCTGGTAGTCTGTTCCAATGGCTACTAACTTTTACTATTTAAAATTCTTCATATATTTGTGGTTTAAATTTTTCTAGCTGTAACTCCTATCATTTGCCTTTTGTCACATTTTTGTGTGAAATACTGAAGAGTTCTTTGCCAAGAAATTTTTCAGTCCCTTAAGATTTAATGTGATCAGATCTCTCCAGAAGCTTTTCTTCTTTAAAGGGATAGATTTTGAGTTTTTGACTATAAGCCATGCTTTCTGATACTTTGATTATCCTTCTGGCTCCATTTTTAATAATTTTCCTTTGGGGTACTTAAATTCACTTTAGAGAATTTTGCCTACTCTAAACCAACCCTGTCTGACACTTGTACTTACACTACAAATTATGCCTATGATGACAATACAGTTCTCTTCATCCTGGCTGCACTACTGAATGTCATTTGTCACTTTGATGATAGTGCTAGTCCTGGGTTTAATAGAAAAAAAGAATCTGCTGGAAATCTCTTTTCAGAGAGCCTGTTCCAATATCCACTTTTTGCTGTTTTTCTGTTCAGTCTTTCTCCGTTAATTTCATCATTTCCCTTCCTTGATTAAACTTTATTCCAATGCTTCTGGCACATTCTTCAAAAGTATCACACCTTCATGTGATGCTCATCTCCCACACAAAGTCATGGTAAACTCCTGTTGACTTCCAGGAGCAGAAAAGAGGAAGCCTAATTTCTTACTTCTCAATATTTCATAATTTATTGAATATTTATTAAAATCTTACTTTAAAATATGATGTCATCAAAGAGATATTTCAGTCTGCAAAGTATTCATTGAGTTAATAGATCAGATAGTAATGATAATATAGATACAGATTTTGATATAGATTATATAGATATAGATAGATATATTTCCTGTATCTGTATGTGATATATTAATGTAATCAAAATAGCTGCCTTTAAATTCTTAAAATCACCCTATAATTTAAATCACTGTGACATTAAGCCCTCCATCTTTCTAGGGACAAATGAAGTTTCCAATTAGCCTCCAAGCTTTTAAGGTTGTATCTGTGGGAGATGGGATAATGTTAAAGATTCTACAATAGTGTTCAAATTTGCTATTAATTCAAAGCAGTTTTTCATGAGTTGTATCAGTTATTCCAAGTTCATGGTTCTGCCTTTAAATTTCCTCTTGCCCCCTCATTAAATAGAAGCATAATTATTCACCATGTAGTGTGAAGACATTTTCCTTTAAATATTCTAATCTCACACTAGGCATCAGGTCACAGTAAATCCACCTCTCTCATGGAAACAAGTAAAAGATTAAAAATTTCTACAGAGGTTACCATGACTTCAATTTCAGTTGCTCTGGAGGATGAATTACCAGGTTAGGGAACAGGAAACAAACGTGTTATCTGAGAAGTCTAAAAGATTTTCCTGTGCATCATATTATGATTTATAACTCTTATGTGATTTTGCAGGGAAAATATTCAGGGGATGCAATGATAATGAGGAACAATTTGTCATTTTGTTAATTGTCTTTCAAACAGATGTAGGCTGCTATCAGGCTACCCTTAGCCTCCCTCCTCTTAATCCAACTAAACAACCCCAGCTCTCCTATGATCTCCTCATTGGTCCTGTGCTGTGGGCTTCTGACCAGTTGTCATTTGCTGCTGGTTACTCTTGATTTCTTTAGCATCCTCCTTGATCTAGGGGGCCCAAACATAGATGCAGTCATTTATACCGGTGAGGATTTACCAAGTGTCTTACTCACAACGGAAACATAGTTGGTGTTCATCATGACCTCCATCATAACCTCTCAGAAGGGCACATAGCAGCCAGGCTCTTGACTATTTCTTTGTACAAGTTTGAGATATTCATTTGACTTGCATGAATTGCAAATGTTTCTTTTTGATGCTTTTTTATTCCAGTCATACACTCCAGCACAGAAATTAGTAAAAGAGAAATCCTAAACAACTGACTACCAGCAAGCAAATAAATAAATAAATAAATAAATAAATAAATAAACAAACAAACAAACAAATAAATAAATATTCCTGTGCTCTTCATTGTTGAAAAAACTGCATTGACTAAAATGCTATTAAGGGAGGTGGTGCCTGCATAAAGCGCAGAAAATAGCATATCATGGAATTCTTCATTCTTTAATTTGGAATTGTATAGCAAGATAAGAACTGAAGAGGGGAAATGAATTACTTCAGGAGCTTCTAGGAAGTCTAGGATATAAGCAGGAATTGTTTTCTCCTAGTATAGAGTCTCTATTCTCTGTGCAGGCATGGACATGCCCAAGAGTATTGATTATAATGTTTCTTACCTAACTAGCAAGTTTTTAGTGAGATTCCAGATTTCATAGCTGAATATGTTTAGTGCCTCTTGCAACAGAGTTTAATACTATATGTTATGTGACACCAGTAAACCAGGAGAAGTCTCCAGTATGGAACATGTACCTTTTACAGGCTGAAACAGTGGAACCCCTTGGAATCCTGTTCTATCCATCACCTATAAGTGTACCCTAGCCAAAGATTCCCAAAGTACGTGTTATGAATTTGGGGACTATTGATTGTATGAGGATTTTGATATGCAACTCACAAGGTTAAAAAGTACATTTTTCAGAAACACTTTAGCATATAGAATCTGTATTTTTCAGAGGATAGAAAACCATTAGAACAGACATTAATAAGAAAGAGGATTTTGTCATGTGTCACCTGGCCCTAATCATATAGATGAGATCTGAGAGAACTATAGTCTTGGTATTTTGGGACCAATATGTTTTCTAGCAGACTCCTTTCCTTTTATTTTTAATTTCTAAGGCTCCTTAATGTCAATTATGCATGTTCCTATTTCTCTGCATCAGCAGTGGTACCTGTCTGTTTTCTTCTGTATTTCAAGGCTTTCTGTTCTTACTTCCTCTTCTGTTACTGCAGTTTACTTCAGCACAGTAATTTAATGGATTAGCCACAACTGACTATCCACATTTCAGATTACACTTCTTTGGATTCTTAATCTAAACTTTTTCAAGATATGTTTAACATTATATATTGTAATATTTTTTAACATCCATTTTTATTATTTCTGTGTGCTTGTTGTTTCTCTTAAAGTTACAAATGTTATTAACAAAGAGTCAGGACAGATACCAAATCTACATTTGAAATAGTCTCAGTTGAGAGCCAGTGTATCCTAATTTATTATTGTTCAGCTATTCCACATTCTCTCATGTAGCATTGCTTAGAACATTCATTCCAGGATTCTTCTTAGCCTATGGATTATGAAATTGCTAAAAAATTTACAGGCATTCAGAGCCAAAACTGACTGAAGTAGTCACATTCAAACCACAGGACTCAAATCTCCAGAGTTCCCCCACTTTTATGTTGGTGTCACTTCATTTGAATCAATGGTGTGATATCCTGAAGAATCAGAACACAAAGGGTTAGTGCAGAATCCAGCTTTATTTAATCTTCGTTAGTGATCTGAAGGTGGAAGCAAACAGCTCATTAACAGAATTTGCAGATGTTAATAAATTGAGAGAAGTTATGTACCCGAGGGAAGATTGCAAAATAATAAAAGGGCATCCAACAGGGGTTTAACATGTGGACAGAAAAAAAACCACAATTTAACTCAGGAGAGCTTGTATTAATACAACTCAGAAAATAATTAAAAGCACAAATAAGAATGCAAATTAATTCCATACCTCTCAGTAGAGAATGAGACATTGCATCAGCAGAAGAATATCTATTCTCTTAGGTATTTGGAAAGGAAAACACAAAACTTGATTTAGAAATAAAGCCCATCATTGATGATAGGCAAACTAGGCAGGCAAAATGGATACTTAGAGGCATAATGCAAGATACTTTTGCTTTGGGAGGCATCTTACAGTGAACTGATGAAGTCTCTAATTTACTATCCATGATCAATGAATTCCTGCAGGGGATTTTTCATAACTTTGGTTTTCCAAATATCCTCATTTTTTAATCAGTCTCTCAGGAAGTTGACAAGATTTAAACACAATAAAAAATTATAAGATAATATGAAGTTTGGAATTTGAAAATGTAAAGATTCTCTATGCCTTTTTACCTTTATTAATTTTTATGAATTAGTAAAGATTAAGAACTCTGGTAAAATAAGCAAATTCAGGAATTGCTTCTGTTAAATAAAGAGTAAATATTATAAACATTTGACCTTGCAGGAAATATTCACAAAGCTATACCAGTCTTTTATTGAGTTCATTTACCGAGTTAAACAGCAATACTGTTATGGTTTAAACTATACATTGTTGGATTTAACCATTAATTTACATTTCTACCTAGGGACCTCTATAGCTGAAGAGAGTGTGACGTTAAAAAAATCAATAAAAGAAATAATTATAAGAAACTTGTAGTTGTTTATACCTATTTTTTATTCCTACATTAGATTCTTGTTTCTTCACTTTGGGAAATAATATCTCAGATATTCAGGGAAATAAAAATTGTGCTGCTTGCTTTGGCTAGCTTAAAGTTAGACATGAGCTTATGAGGACATAATGCCATTCAGATGTGAGCCTGAGGTTTTGCTAAACATTTCCAAGGATTTTGACAGCTAATCCCTATTTCTTTTATATTTAGAAAGTTAAAAGTATAATTTAAAAGTTCAATTTGTGTAGTTCATTGTCCAAACATAGTACAGGTCACTGTACACTTAGTGTCTTCACTCCAGTGATTTCCTACCCATAGCACTTTTGTCCTTACCTTTTATCCTCATTTATTTGTTTAATGTTCATATCAAACCAGAAAATGTTCCCTTTCTATTCCCAATATAAACATTCTCCGTGCTCTTCTTCCTTTTATTAGAGTGGTATTTACTGCTGCAGCTCTTCCTCTGCTTTTCCTTTCCTCATCTAATTGCATTGAGGACTACTTGGTATGATTTCCTCTGTCTCTAAAGGCTCTTTAAGATCAGATTGGTTGATAATCTCATCATTTTTGCAGTCTTTTAGTTAGTGGTGGCCTAGAGCTTCTCACTTTGAGCTCCACTTAATATGATGTTCTCTTGTCATTGCCACTCAAGCATATGTATCACAGCTGTGAAGCTGCAGAACATGCAAGCTTTGGCACTTATCACGCTTGCTTTGTGTTTGAAGCAGATGAGATAAAAAAGAGCTGTAGCATCCTGAGACGCAAATGATCACATATGGAGGAGAAGGAAAGAAAATAAAGATTGTGTAGGCTTTGACCTCTAGTGCACGTTTTTGTGTGACTAGTTGCCTAATGATACACATCTGTGAAATCAGCATCGTATACTCTTTAAAAAAAGGTCAGTTCAATTTGTTGGCGCTATTGTGGGCTGACAGAGCATGATCTGATCAGCATCTGTAAAATACAGTTGAACTCAAGAAAAATGAGGAATAGTGGAAATAAGTAGACTTTGCAGAGAGGCAGAGGTGGATGAGCAATGGAATGGAATTTCAGCTAACATGTGTGGTATGTCTGGAATTCCTATCTGAGATACAGTGTTAAAATTGAATTTCCCAGAAGAAATATAGGACTGTCAGAGAAAAACTACTGGCAGCATGAAAAAAAATAGTCATTGCTTTCATCCTGTTATTTATCTGTTATTTACAAGCGTAAATCACTCATTATGCTTTAACACAGAATAGTTAACACGTCACTGTCCCCTGTGCAATTCCTCAGGTATCCAGTGAGACAATCTTCTTGGCTGTCAAACACACATGCCTTGGAATTGCACACCCATACATTTAGGGCCAGGTTCGCTGTCTTTCACCAACTGGAGCCCTCTCATTCATCACACTAGGTCAGGTCACCAGTGCTGGTGGGCTTGCTTGGCTGGCTTCCCTGCGTGGCAGCTGCAGAGTGCTGACTGTGATTAATCATGTTGCAGTTACAGTGCTATATTAATTGTTTTGCTTCGCAGACAAAAAAACTTTCAATTGTTAGGTCTCTAAAGTTGTGACTTTAGCTTCTTTGAATCAGTATTAAAACACTGAAAAAGAGTATAATCTCCTATTTTCTCTTATGCTTATGATTCAGGCTGTTGAGCTTCATGAAGTATCTTCCAGTCAAGCTAGCATTGTTTTGAAGATTGTAAAATAAATTAATAATTAGGAAATATTAAGATTTACTTTTCATTTAAGGGTTCATATTTTCTCTAAAAATGTTTGTCTTTTGAGCTCTTGTGATCAATAGCTTTTGCAGTTTGTACAAAACTTAAAGCCCAATTTTCTAAAAACACTATTCCCCCTCTCTTTTGCCTGCAATAGAAAAGAAAATCCATACTTTTTATATTTTTTAAATAGAAATATAGTATGGGATTTAATTACAAATCTACAGGATTTCTTTTTTGTCCCAGGAGTGAAGTCCAATACTCCTCACAGCTAAACTTAGGCTTACGTCTTTGGCTAGTTTAAGGGTACTTAGTACCATTCTGTTGTACCAAGATTTATCTTGTTCATTCTTTTCAAAATCCATCCTAAAGCTTTAGTTTGTGATTTCAAATAAGGGTTTAGTAAATCTAATACATTTTCCCCACCAAAAAAAGTCAACAGTTTCTTGGATTCCAGTCCTCCTGTTTTCTGCACTGTTGTTCATCTGATACATGATGAGTGAGCTGGTGACCAGAAATTATCCACTTGAGTGGTTCAAGAAGGGAATGGTGTTTCTTTACTGATATCTTAATTAGTCCACTGTGGAGGAAAAGAAATGCCCTCATTGACAGAAAGCCAACAGACATGTATGGTGAGAAGGAGTTGCATAGGAGAGGACAGAAATCTGTTCTGACAGCACAAAGCATGAAACCCACCTTTAGCATCTGGTCCACAGTTAGCTGGGTTAAATGAATTTGTTCCCGTTGGCTTGGAATCCCAGTAAATTCCAAATAATTCATTGATTTTTTATGGAATTCTCATAGTTTTACCAATAATACTCATAGCTGACAGCTCCACGTAGTTGTGAAAATCCAACAATACACTTTATTTTACTGCTTATTTTATTTTTAGTTCAATATTGTCCAGGGAAACCATCACTAAATTCATCTCTCATTCTTGTCTACAAAATTGTTAAGTATATCTGTTGAAGACAAGCAAATTATGGTGCCACGGAAGTGGACAGTGGAAACCATCATTGTGAAGGTTCTTGGTTGGATAATATTCCCCTTGGATGTAGCTGAAGACGGGGTGGCACAGTAATGTAGAGCTATCCAGCTCCTTTTTCCTTTCTGTTTGGAAGCTTCTAGACCAAACAAGTTTCCTGTAACCCAGAAAAGTTGCTCTCTACTCAATGTCTCTATTCAAAAAAAAAAAAAACAAAAAACCAAACGAAAAGATGAAAAAATCAATGCATATGTTGTCCTTTCTATCACTGTAAAAGGTTATCTGTTCTTTGAGGAGCAAACTGCAGAGAAGTCAAAGGTTCTACTAAATCTGCACTGGTTTATGGTATTGGTACCTTTGGCTGTGTGCTTTGCCTCTCTGCTCTTATTGAATATACTACAACAGATGCATTCCCCTCATCAAAATTCCTTCGTAGATTTGTTTTTTGTCATTATTCTGTTGCCTTTCACTGCTTGAATTAATACATTGATCCATAGACTTGAGTGACTAAGGTAACAAAGCACGTTTCCTTCTACACTTCCTGCTATAAGCCCGCAAATTCTGATAAAACAAATAAAAAAATGGATACCATGCTTTATCATGCAGCCATTAAATCCATAGGTGCACATCTGAGGGTTAAGAAAAACAGCAAGAAGCCATACTCTCAGCATGATTTGGAGGAAAGATGGAATTCTGAGGCCAAACCTTAGTCTTAGAATGCTGAAAAAAAGAAGTAAATTCAGATATTTTATCACTTCTCATTCCCCTCAGGGTTCCCCCAAACAATTTTTTTAAAATTATTATTTTAAAAGCTACATATTGGAAGAAGTCAGTCTGTTATCAACCTGTCTACATAAGGTCATGAACTTTAACTTTTAGGTCAAAGAAAGGAATCAAAACTTTGATCTCACAAAAGTCATCAAGACATGACCAGCCACACTTACAAAGGATTTATTTTTTATTCAATACCAGCTTATTGTATGTGATGATACGTATTTCAATGCATCATACAAAAGCAAGCAGAACAAAAGCCTTATAGTGAGGCAATCATAATATAATGTAGTATATTTTGTCATGCAAAATTCACTCTTTTTTGTGCAGATGGATCAGGACATGTGAATAGTTTGGATTTTAATTGGAGTTTTAACACACCCCTTTAGAAGTTGGGATAGAAATAAAAGCTCCTCACACAGATAAAAGTGATAAATAGAACACACCCAATTTTCCAATACCTTGGCTCTGAAGCAGTGCCCATCTGGTTTAAAGGATAAATAATTCAGGAGAAGAAGTGTCTAAGAGTGACCTAAGAGTAAGAGAGATCTCCTGGTGGAAATACATTTGGAGTCTCTACTGCTGACGGGAAATAAAGTGAAGATAAAAACGGGGTGTATGGCTGAACAGCAGCACTTTGATCTTAGACTGTGCTTTTAAACAGCTCTGCATTCTTCAGAGCCTGGCATATGTTACATAAGCTCTTATGTTTCCCCATCTACATGTGGGGAAAATGTTGTTACAGAGGAGAACAGGGCTAAAAATCTCAACACTGAATTTCAAAATTTACATACAGAGGACCCTTTATCCAGTCATGGTCATTATCAAATATCTGCCCCCATAAATCTTTATTGTTCTTAATGAGCAAGAGTTTCAGCAATTACTGAGCTGTAAGTGCATGTTAAAGCCTCCCAGCCCCCATCTATATAGCTAGGATTAGTCAGAGAATTATACTAAAAGTTTCTGGTGTTTAAAATAATTTATTTAATGTTATGGATAATAGTTCGTGGGATTTCTAAAACATATATTTTTCTCTTTTCTTTGACGACAGTTATATTCAAAAGACACTGGAATGGGGTGCATCTCACAGGAAAAACAGAAAATTTGTTAAAATATTTTTCATCCTCTCTTCATTGAAATTTGCATTGGCAATGTAACCCAGTGGTGGAAACATGTGAAATGGGGGTAACAACCGGTAATAAAGGCAATGAGAGACAAACTTTCCTACTTTTTTTCTTTGCAATGCTTTTAGGCATTACAGTTACAAAGCTTTCTGCCAAGACCCTCACCAGCTAAAATATTAGAGCTGCCTTGATCCTTCAGTTTAATTTTCTAAATCCTTGAGTTGATGTGCCAGCTACTCTGCTTCACCTAGATCATAGGGGGTGTGTGGGTGACTGTAACCAAAACAGGTCTCTAACTCTGGAGCCAAGGTTATTTCAACTTAGAGAATCTGAGCTACATTCTCCGGCTGAACTCACTCCTGAACTCTTGCAGTGCAACTAAGTTGTTGCATGGAGAAGCACTTTTCCCTTTGGCTTTTCCATATTTGACTACTCTTACACTGTGGCAAGGGGAGGGCATGGAAGAGGGTGCAGAAGAAATTATTCCATCTCTGCCTGCTGGCTGCCCCTCTGTAGTTTCCAGCCTGACCCTGCCTCCTGTTTTCAGGAGGAAGGCAAAAAGACTCTCCCTGTAAAAAATTGCGAAAGAACTGACACACATTTTCCTCTTTGACATTATTATGTGTACTTTCCTATATATTTCCATTCTTATGTATTTTTTTAACAAAGAGATTGCCTGCATAAAGCGTGAGGCAGTCACATTTCCTGTCAGGAAGGTCTGGAGTTTAATTCAAATGGGTGTTCTGGTTTTGTTATATGTGTCCATTTTGGGAGACTTAGATGGCAGTCATGAAACTAATCCACAACTGTCTGTCTTCCCAATTCCCATTCAATGATTTAATTTCACTGGTATCTCGATGCCTAACTGTCCTCAATACTTCTGAAAACCACCACTATATGACCTCCATAAACCAGTATGGTTTTTCAGTAGCTACAGAAGTTTGATTTCAAAATAAGACACTCTTTACTTGTACTTTCCCCTGCACACTTACATATTATTTAGGTCAGCAGTTTTAGAATAACTGCAGACTTGTTGCTGAATGTGGCTGTTGTCATTTTGACTATGCTAAACTTGGCATGGAATTGCTCATCAACATCCAAAAGTTTGCTCTGGTGGTAGGAGAATAATCAAATTGTCAACAAAGATCAGAAAACATTTTGTGTTCTAGTTCCTCAAACATGTTCATAGAACAAGGAGAAAGACTTAATAGCAAATGACAGGACGGCCTAATTATATTGTAGCAGGTTTAGAAAAGTTGTTGCAAAATAGAATCCCTAAATGTGTTTACATATTCATCCACCTACTAACTAACATTTTACCCAAGACTCAGCCATTCCCCAAAAAAAAGTCTTCTGTCTCGCTGGCATGACGTCTTCTTTTTCTTGCCTTTCTTTGCCTTTTCTTGTTTTCTGATTAATTTTATAATTTTTATTTTAATTTTTTATACACTTAGATGCATTAGTAATATGCATTTTCAGTGCTTTCTGTGCTTTGGTATGATATCTCCAGATTAGGTATTCTTTTTTCCACTGTTCTGTATATTTTGTAGGCATAGAAAAAAATAGAGGCAGTCCCTGTGAAAATATTGAGGATAAGGGTTGCACAAAAAATATATTTCCTGCTATTTCTGATATATCAAAGATTTTCACTTTTTTGTTCCCTCCGTATGCCCACTTTATCCCAGGGTCTTTAAGTACATTTGTGCTGTATATACTGGTTTTAAAACAGAGTACATGAAATGAGACCTAAGGCCTGCTCAGCAGTCAAGACAAAGGTACAGCTACAATATGAGGCAACTATTTTGCACAAGACTAATAGATATTAGTCACATATATGGAAAATATTAACATCCACCAGTACTTTCTTTATCTTCCGTATATCTCTACTGAAAAATTGCTACCCTTCAAAGTATGCATGCCTACGCCTGGAAGAAGTAGGTAGAGCTAGTACGAGCAAGACAGTTATTCATGACCCTCTTGAAAATAAGAGTTTTTAAAAACAATTACCCAGATGTAGTTACGCACATCCCTGTCAACTCTCTAGTCAGATGAGTGTTGTCGCTACAAAAGTTCAAGAAACAGCTAAAATATATCATCACACAGAAAGAAATTTCAAGATTTTTTTTTAAATACAGAAATAAATCCAATTGTGGAGATGTTTTTTCATAACAAAGATTAATTATTTTCCTTGATGATTTTTTGGGGTTTTTGGTGTCTTTTTGTTTGGGTTTTTATTTGTTTTTTCAAAAATTGTTATTGTTGTTGTAGTTGTTGTTTGGTTTTTGGTTTCATTTGTTTGTTTTTGTTTTTGTTTTTTTTTTTAGAGAAGGAGCACGGATTTTTCTAGAGCACTGCCTTCTGTGGGGGGAATACTGTCAGACTGTTGTTGTTCAGTACTTGGAGCAGAAGGAAATCTGATACTGGTCTCCAGTATCAAGAAGGCTGCTGTAGGACCCCTGCAGGAGTTCAGCCTCTGCTGGAGGAGAGGAGCTGCTGAAGCACAGGTTGGCTGAATCTTGCCACTGAAGCGGCAGAAGTGAATGGAGAGGCACCACTGCATTAGTATTTGCAACTAATCCCAATTTGTTAGGGCTGATGAACCTGTAATGCTGCATGCACAGGGCCTCTGAAGGTATCTTCCCAGCATGTAACATGCTTGACACACAATTGCCATCTCTGGAGACACGTTGCCAAAAAAAGGGTGGAGCAAATAGGAAGGCTGGCAGCGCATCTTCCTGACAGGTATTTTTCTACCTGGTGAGGATATCGTTCTTCTGATTATGTTTCACAATAATCTTTACTTTAAAAGGAAATTCTGTCAGCTACATTTGGACTTTCAAGCTTTCATATCTGTTTTTACGATTCTATGCGTGGTATTTTCCAAAAGTTACCTCCACGTGTGGCATGGAGGTATAGCAACTTTTGCACACCAAGAAATTGTGTGGTTTGGGTTCATTTGTGCGGAATGGTAGCAAATAAATCTCACTCCCGTGACTATAACTGTTGCATTTTATGCTTATTTAATTCAGGAAGAAATCTGAAAATCTTCTGAAAAAAGTATTCTAGAATTAGGGATGATTCTGCAAGGAAAGAAAAAGAAGTGAGGCGCATCTAAAGGTAGTATGGGAATCAACATCTTTTAGAGCTCTGTCTCGAGCAGAATTGTCTACAGAAAACTTGATGTTAGCAGAATCTCAACAGTTAATATTTAAGATCCTTATTTGTTAGAACTACTGGAATATTATAATAAATGACCCATTTATAAAGCAGGGAGATGCATTTTAAATTTTGACCAGGGTTCTCTGTCAGACAATTCTGTTTAGACTGATGTGCTGTGACCTTGAATTCTCATTCAAACATTGGGTGCATAATGCTCTTCTCAGGTAACAAGATGCTTAATGCCCAACTTGTTCAGTAAGATGATCAATTCTACTTCAGGTATATATTTTCTTTTTTTCACACAGTATTCAGTATAGATTTTTTTTTTATAAAATTGTGGAAAAAAGGTAATTGGTGACCACCAAATTTCTGGATATCAGAGGTTTGGGAAAAACAATTGCATAAAAGAGGAGCATTAAATATGGTATGTCCTACATAAACAACCCTAGTATTTTTATTATATTTGAAAAGTGGTTATAAGCTATAATAAACATAAAAAAACCTAATTGGAAGAGGACAAAAAAAGGAATAGAGGAGTACCTGATTTTCCACAGAGTTATTCCAGATTTCTATCAACATAACTCATACCAAACCTGATATAAGGTTAAAGAGAATTTGCTTGTTAAAAGCACATCAAGAAAAGTGAGAGAGTAAAGTGCTTTTTTGATAATATCTACACAGTGCCATGTTTAGCTTTTTGAATGTGTGTTGACAATAGCAAATCAATATTCTAATCAAGTATTGATCAAAAAATATGTGATGTTATTGGTAAGCATAATAATATTTGGTGTATTTAAATTCAGTAGAAGTTGAGCTGAGTTTTCAATCTGTAAAGGACATGATGAATATTGCAAAGGTTATTTGTTTGTTTCTTTCACACTGTCTAGCATTCAGCAGAAATTTGTCATCTCAGCCCAATATGATGCATGCAATTCATAGATTCATGTGTCATAGTGGAATGTTTTCTTTCAGGTTAATGACTTTTTTTGGTCGATAAATTAATTGTTCTCTGTATGATAGAAGATGTGTGCATACACTAAGCAAAAGTAGGTGAACAAGTAATTTGCTGACTTATTAACCTGGCAATGCATGCAAATTTAGAGATTTAGAGAAATTCTGTAGGCAATATGTAAGAACCAGTTCTAGTTCCTCATTTGAGTAACTAAAAGTGTAAATGCAGAAATATCGTTCTCAATATATACACCTTTGAATCAACAGCTAAGCTATGTTAAACGTTATTAAATACACTTAATTGAAGAAAATATTAATCCTTGGGTGAATATTATTCAAATTTCAAATTCCAACACTTGAAGGGAAGGATGTGCTGTGATTTGAAGAAGATGTTGAGACAGTTCACTCTTGGTAACTGCAAGGTTCAGACTGACATTTGAATCAGTTTCTGATCTACTCCTGTTATCAAATGAGAGGGGAAAATAATGCTTTTTTCAAACAACAATTATTTCAATAGACTTAAATGGAAGAATTTGATGAATGTTATTTCATTTACAGTCTTAGTACACAGATACCTTCAATTTCTCTTCATTTCAAAAACAAAAAACAAAAAATGGAGGGGAGGGAGGAGTAGCTTTCAATCTATGTGGAAAGACTGTGATGAGTAATGTGGTTTAAAACCAGCAAGTTTTAAAGTATGTTTGTTTTACTTACTGTCAAAAAATGTGGTGATGTTAACTGCAAGTGCTGTCTCCCAAGATGCCTGGGGTGAAATCTTGAACCTACCAAGATGAACAAGAATTTTGTCCTTCGGTGATTTAAGCTTATACATGTTTGTGTGTCAGAGCAGTGACTAAAAGCAAAAAATCTTAGTCCCCCTTGGGAGCTATCTCTGATAGTACAAACCTAAGAAATTAGCTGAGAAAATAGAGGCAAGAAGTTCTTTACCACAAGATTTGTAGCCATAAGACATAGAAATCTAAACACTAATAATTTTGCTTAAATATTTCCCATTCCTACACCATATTCAGGTAGTAGAGGTAGAAGCAACTTATTTCTAAATACATCCAATGAAAATATTAGCCTCTTATAATTATGATTCCAGTAGATTTTGATTGTCTGTATTGATACCATGCTAATATTTTCCTTGCAACCTTCAAAATCTATTACAGTAATGTTAACCAAGGTCTCAGCTTTTCATCACAGCCATTGAAAGAAACAATAGATGGGTCCATGAAAGCACAGGTTTAATTTACATAGAGATTGAAGATTATGACTTGAACTTAGAATATCTAAATGCCCCCAGTAGAAATGTCTCCTAAATTCTGTGGAAAGAAATATGCAGTTAGGACTGTATAGGATTTAAAATTAAGCAACTAGGTTATATTTTGTTCTGTTTAATGATTTATCTCCATGTTCCATAAATGGAAAATAATGTTTAAAATTGGGGGAAAAAACGGAACCCCATGTGAAACACATTTTTCTGCAGCAATAGACATACCATAAGTAATGGATTTATGTCCGATGCCTTGCACTATGAAGCAATGCTTGACAGAGATAAATCAGCCTGAGAAAACTGAAAAAAGCATGAATCAAAAGAAAGGGGGAAAAGAGAAGGTATTAAGACCAGACAAGTATAAAAATAACAAAGTTAACTGAATAAACATTATGAAAACAAAATATAGCCAAGGGAATAGTAAGGAAGTAGCATAAATACTTCAAAGCAAGTCTTATTTTCATGAAAAACAATATTATGATTAGTCTCAGTTTTCTAGCCTAAAGGTATTTTTCTAAAATTCTTTTGTACATTATTCATATTCTTAGTATAA
The DNA here is from genome assembly GCA_013186435.1 of Turdus rufiventris. Taxonomy (NCBI): domain Eukaryota; kingdom Metazoa; phylum Chordata; class Aves; order Passeriformes; family Turdidae; genus Turdus; species Turdus rufiventris. The sequence continues at coordinate 1,008,418 of PYHW01010689.1, forward strand.
AGAGCCATGTTGGCTCTGTGATGATTGGTAGCAGGATAACAACAGAAAGAGCTGCTTTGCTTTCTGCTTTGCTTTCTTATTTGGGCTCAGATGGTAAGTGGCAATGAAATTTGGCACTCAAGTGTCTACCTTCAGTCTCTCAGCTAGAATTTGATTCCCAGCATTCACAGCATCTTTTGAAAATGATGAGTCAGACAGATGCTGGCAGACTTCCAGATCTTACTTACATGTGTGAAAGGGCACTGCTTTTCTTCTAAAGAAGGAAAAGAAAGAAAAAAAAATCTAAGATGAGAAGTCAAAGTTTTGTACCCAGAGCGAAGAAGGATGGACTGCATTTACATTAGAAATCTCTGCACCCAGTTAGGGAGTAAAGGAATGTACAGTATCCATAAGAATACATCTCTTATATTTCAAATTCTCTAAAGCAGGGGATGAAACAAACTTTTTTTGATGATGACTTTTGTTTTAAAGACATGTTCTGTAAGATTGAAAGCAATCCTTTAAAAAAAAAGGAATATAAAATAATAAACCTGTATCTTGAAACTCACTTTCACCTTTCACCAAGTATCAATTAACATAACCAAGCTGATCTCAGACACATTTTTCTTTATTGAAAACAATGTGAGCTGGAGGTATTATGTGAATCGCGTCACAGAAAGGAACAAGTGAAGTCCTTCAGGCAATGGTGCAGGTTGAAAATTACCTGTACCACCAGCAGAACCACCTTGCTCAGAAAACCAAGGATTGAGATGTGGAACCTGGGTCCAACCTGGATTCCAAAACTTCCCCAAATTCGAGAAAAGCCTGACAGGATATCTTTCATATAAACCAAAGCCCTTAATTTCTAGCGATCTAGAGAAAGGAGTGAAGAGGGGTCAGAGTCATTTATCCCGCACACAAGGGTGACCTCTTCTGGTCAAGGACAAAACTGTCGACCATTCTCAACTGACTTTTCAACCTCTTATTAGCTTAAGTGAAAACACCCTCTGAAAGGAAGGACCCAAAGCTTCCTTAACATTGGGATTTTATTAATCAGAAAAAGGAAAAGTACAAATGTGCCTCCTGTATCAATCTGAAGTTTGTGATGATTTATAGGTATTTACTGTACATTCTAAGTTACCTCAACGATAGAGACTACCTGGTTCTATGATTGCCGGTTCTAACTCCGCAAAAGTTCAGAGTGCAAATCTGCAAGAAAAAAAAAAAAGAAAAAAAGAGTGCTGATTTGTCAACTGTATTTGAAGATGGAATGGATGCGATTGCATACACAAATATACATCCCCTGCTGTATTTCCAAAGGAGGTGGCTTTGTCAGTAACTGCTCCTGAATGTGGCTGGAAGGAACTTTAGGAACATCCCCAAAGGGCACCATAGACCAAAATGTGTTGGATGAGTGCCCAGAAGACTAAAGTGAAATCCTGACCAGCAGAGACATCAATGAGTGTTTTGTAATCAGGCTCAGCAGCACCACAGTGCATCCTTCAGTATTAAAAAAAAATTCATAATTTAAACTTTATAAATGCACAATACCATATGTGCTGGAAAATTAACATTAAAATAATAATATTTATTATTTTAATAATAATAATTTACTGAGATTATCTCAGCAGAAGTGTTTAAAATTTTCTGGAAAACAGTGACATGAAAAAACTTGTAATTTATCAGTTTCAAATGATTTTGAAAACTTACTATATTCTTTTGCTATTCGGCTGAAAATGCAGACATTGAGTCTTTGTTATGGTTGGTGGTTACCATAAGAATACATAAAATATATGAAAGGCTGCTTAAATATTTTCAGTGCAATGACTGAGTCTTCTTAAATATTGTAGCTGTTACAACAGATGAAGTTCCATCTGTGGTTGGTAGGAATGCAAGTTTAATTCAATATTGTGTTAAAGTCATTCTCTTGTTGATGGAATTTCAATTTACCAGGCACTAAAAGTGCCTTTATCCAAAAGAAGGTTAGAAATTTTTTGGGGGGACTGATGAATCCTGTGAATACCATTGCTGCCCTTTCAATAATGGATATTTTTATGACATCAGTACTCAAATTCTGAATTCTCAAGACACAGAAGCAGAAGAAATTAATTCTTTACTCTCTACTGCTTTTTAAAATATTCTTTGCAAAAGACATCTGTCCTTATCTCTGAAGAAGATCCAGTCCAACATCATGAACTTTGTGTAAAATATCCTAATTATTTCAAAAATTGTATTTAACCCTCACTGTTTTATGCTTAAAAAAATAAGAGGAAATATGAATCCTGTGATGTTAATTGGGAGCCTAAAATTGTACTTGAAGAAAAATACTTGATCTTCCCCTCAGCTGAAAACTGCTTTTGGAAGTCACCAACAGATGAACATATCTGCATTTCCAAGAGGTACAAAGAGGACAGGTTTCAGTGTAGATCCTATCCAGGAAAAGGTTTGATCTTAACAAACATAGATTTTTCAGTCCTGTGAACTTCAGCCCAGCTTGGACACAGATAACAGAATTGTATAACAGTAATTTTATTGATTTAATTCATCTAGGATTTTTCTTTGTGGTTGGAAAGGAGCTTTAAATGTATAAGGGAAGATTTGGTCACTGGGAGTTAAAATGCTTTACTTTATTGAGGAAACATCTGGAAAACTTACTTTCATATACGATGTTGGCAACATCAAAGCAGAACTCCAAACATATTCAGATATAATTGGGAAGTCATTGAAAATCTTTCCATTATAACTTCTAAACTGCCCCAGCTGCTAAGAAAAACACTGTCACACTGCCACTGGCAGTCACACACAGACCAGTTTGAGGGCTCTGACTCATACAATTCAAGTGGCTGAGAATCTCACCGCTGCCACAGGAAACAGGCAATTTCCAGGATACATCTATTCAGGGCAAAAGCCTTTGTTAAACACTTGGCTTTTTGATTGAAAATATGGAGCATGATGGGATTAAAGAAAATCAATTCAGTCACCCAAATGAACTCTTGTAAATTTGCAGCTCACTGCCTAGTTCCTCCTGTTTCTCTGGGGGGAAGAGGGACAGGGGAGAGCTTCCATTGTTGTCAGCTTTTGGTTTAATTTTCTCACGTGAAATAATTCATCACATTTAACACTGAGAAATAACTAATGACTATATGTGTGCCTGTGAAAAGGAAATACTTTGAAATACTGCCTTGAAATACTGCTTTCTTTTTTGATAATTGCAAAAATCTAAGGAACAGTCTGAGAAATACCTCTTCACTCTGAAGGGCTAAATTTTTGGTATGTGCTATTGAAAGCATTTATTAGTGCTATTGTAATGTCTGCTGTCTGGTTTTGATGTGTAGGTGCAAGTCCACTTCTTATGAGGATTTCCACTTATTTTTATTGACCACTTGGCAATTGCGAATAGAAAAACATGGACAAATTCTATGGAGGAAATATAGTAACAAGTCTGAGATGCTGCAAAATTCATTAATATACCAGTAATCTTACTTTACTTCAAATCTTATTATCCTGCATCTGAATTTGTGTTAATTAATGCAAGCAAAAGTTCCCAGTTAAGAACATTTTTCTGGTTAAAAAACAAATATACACATAAAATGGGGTTACATGCAAAAGTATTTTCTAAGCTCAGGGTTTGTGTAAGACCTGGATACCTTAAGAGTGATAACTGATCAGTCTAGAAAAAAAATCACTGAGAGTTTTACAGGTTCTCTTATAAGAAAAGGAGTCAGTCACTTTTCATCATATCAGACAATCATATTACTGAGGCCAGGGTTCCTGCTCCAGACAAGGTGGGACTGATGAGCTTTAGAGTTCCTCCACTAACCTACTGTTATACCATAACCATAAGAAAGTGTTTCAGAGGGGTCAGTCAGTGCTATGCCTACCCATAGTGGCTTCCAGAAAACTGCAAGCTCTGCCTGACCCTTTCAAATTACTTATGCACTAGAATGAAGAGAACTCTGTGGATTTAGTTCATCACCTGACATTTTGGGAAACAGATTTCAGGTCAGAAGCCAGGTCAGCATCCACTCCTCAGATTTGCATTTCCACAGATAATTAGATATCACATGCCATAAATTAAATAAAAGAACAAATTCTGATACATACAGAAACCAAGAGTCATACTTAAAAGTCTTATGCCATCCTGAACAGGATTTCCCATGCCAAAATAAAGACTTATCTTCTGACATCAGATCTGGAACCTACATCATCAGTTTAATATCTACAACTTCAGTGATCTGTTCATGCCTCAAATTTACTTGCCACAGCCATATTCAAGATATGTAGATGTACACATAGTCATCATCTTTTGAGATTATCCTCAAATGTTCTTTTAGAAGTGAATCTTGCAGTCTGATATTCTTCCTTTGATTCTTACAAAGAACTTTGATGCTGCTTCTTTTTCTGCCTTTTGTTAACAAGGCCAGGCACAGACAGAATTTGCTGATACAGGTGGAGAAGGGACCTCTTGAACCCTAAATTTCATATATGGCAGATATGGCATCTAACCATAAGAGATCCATGATAACTGGTAACTACTTCCCAAAGTTCAGATAGTGCTACTGTGTCATGGGAAGGGAGCCTCTTTCATCTACTGCCATCCCCAGTCCTTGTCTTTATCAGTACTAAGCTGCTTCAATCCTCTCTCTCCCAGAGGAAAGGAAAAAACTTAAAGCTTTCCCCAGTCACAAACATATACATAAGTTTCTATGACTTTTGGGGCTGGAAACCTACCAGTCCTGGATGATTCCCAGCACCTGTGCATGATTTTTTTACAAAATGGGACCAGCTGCCTTTTTAAGGGCCCCAGAACTCCCATGCTCTGTAATACTGGAGTGGGGGAGAAACAAATTTCTTATATTTTACTTAAGCAAGCACCGGAATGGAAGATAAATTAGGGCTTATGGACTCATGAACAGGAGGTTAAGCTGAAGGCAGAAATAGAGTAAGGGCAAAGTTGGGAGGGAGTAAGGGGATCTGCTGTAAATCAGGAAAGAACAGTGGAAAAGAAAGAACAACAAGGCTGAAGAAAAACAAGAAGATGTAAAGCATAAGCAAGCAAGGAAGGAAAAAAGACAAACTGCACATGCATAAGTGAACAGGCTTGAGGTACAGTAGAAAAATGAAGACTAGAATTAATATGAACATGGGCAAGAATATTAAGGTGAAAAAATCATTTCTGCTTGTAAACAAGGAAAATAAAACCCCAGCTGTTGAATTACTGTGTTCTATTTACTTCGTGTATAGCAAAAACTGGAAGAACTTACTTATAAGGAGGAGCCAACTTTAAAAATTATTTCAGAAGTAGGATTTGGACATGGTAGACCAGAACAGCTGTTCAGAAGCCATTATGTTCCATTGTGCAAATTTTTCTTAGTTCAGTGCTTATTGGCTTAATAGAGTGCTCAGCAGGAATCCTTATGGTCCTCTCTATTAATCTTGCTGTCAGCTCTGCACAAATTCCAAACTTAAAAAAATATCCCCACCCCTTAACCCCCCTGCATTTACAGCATGACAAGAATGCAGAGGGAGTCAGACCCATTCTTCTAAAAACAGGAGGCTGCAAAGTGAAGACACTGTGCATTACAAGGGTAACAAGGGAGAAAGAGACACATTGCTATTCTTGGCTTCCTCTCATTCCCTTTTCCTTTATCTAAAGATCTTATTTTTTCCTGACTCTCTGTTGTTTTTCACAGAACCAGAGTTTTTATCTCTTCTACAATATAAGACATCTGTCCCTCATCACATTCCAAAACACAAGGGACAGAATTCTACTCTTCACTCACCCCTATCTTCATCTTCCACTCAAAATGACCACATAAGTAGAGCTTCTAAGGACTGACAGATACTTTCTTGATGTCTTTTTGCATTAAAGGTGTTTTTAAAAGGATTACTGCAGGAGGGGATATAATTTTTCCCTCTGCAGTCAAAGCATAGTGTATTAAATTGCTTTTAAGCTTTTGGAATGATACTTCCTAGGCAATGTCCATCTACATGGCAGTAAGCACAGCTGCCTCAAATAGCTAGAGGAAAGGTGCTGCATTGAAATTGCATGGGATTTTTTTGAAAAATATCTTTGTTATCCAGTACATGCAAAATAGATCCTGAAGCATCATTAATTTTATGTTCTCCCTTCATTCCTGTGCTTGATAAATTGTCAGAGTTTTACTCTTCCAAATTAAGTAAGCTTTGATTTATCTTTGAACTAGATGCCAGGCTGGGGTAAATTTTTCCTAATTGAGCTGTAGTCCCTAGAAAAACGGCAGAGAGGTGTTGACATAACCTTAATCACTGTGGTTCTGACAGTTTGTTTAGCATAGTTGTCTGTTTAGGAATAGTGCATTCAGAGAAAAAAAATGCACTCCACAAAGCACATGAAGGTCTGAAGTCTACATGTAGTAGTTATTGCGAAATACTTAACTCTCATCTGGACTCGATCAGTTCTCTGTATGTAATACATATTGAAGATTGCAGTCTAGCTCATCCTTCTGTACAAGCAGAGTTTTTTTATCGCTGCAGAGCTTTCTCATGGATCCTGCCCTCTTTTGAGATTACTCTATGAAGAATGGTTACAATTGCATTAATTTTCTCTCTCTTTTGAAAATGCTTTTACTTACCAGAATCTTTCACGGTGCGTCTAAGTTTTGCATCTAAAGATGACTCTGAATTTTCCATGTAGTAAGCAGAGGGAAAAAAGCAACAGACTACAGAATGCTATGCAAATTATTCAAGGATTTAGGATGTTTGGTTATGTCTTGAACTAATCAGTATGGTTTTAATTACACTTGTTACAAATGGAACACATTTTTTACTAGAGGATCAAGGAGCCAAATTTGAAGATAACAGACTTTTCACATGTTTTGTACCTTCTGTCATGACAGATCAATCTATCACTCACTGCATGATGTGTATTACTCTTTTAACAGTAATGTTAGATTTCTTCAGGGCAATGTCATAACAAATAAATATAAAGCATAAATGTGATGTCTTTATATCCTTAGCATCTGAGGTGTGAGATCGCCTACATTAGAAACTGCCCTTGAGCTAAACAAGATAGACCGAAAATTCTGATTTCTAGAAGATTTTACTGTTGTCCTTATGGTTAAGGATTTATAGATAAATTGGTGCCAACTTTTGCTATATACATAGCTTGGATTGTTTTTTGGATTTTTTTCAACTTCTAAAAGCCTGTTTTGACAGCACAGATTTGTCTATGGGTAAAATAGCTTAAAAACAGGCAGAATGCAGCTTCCCTTGTAGCTGAAAATAACCTAAAAATTAGAAAGGAACTCTGGAAGAATTATATAATAAAACATCAAGGGACAGACATGGAGTTACTTGGAGTAAATCAGTATATCTCTTTGAAATTCAAAGAAGCCATACTGATTTATACCAGATGAGGATCTGCCGATATTAAAATAAGTTTAAAATTTAAATATTTACATGACTGAGGTATTACAGAAATTTTAAAAATAAAATACTTTTCTTAATTTTTCCAGTCAAAGTTCCTTGACTTTTTGTGATTACTGGGATGTTGCCACCATGTTATATTTCTAATCAAATTATTGGCTCTTAATTTGCTGCAGACCATCATATACCCATATCTGCAAGTAAATCTAAGCTGAGAAAATTAAGTTGTATAAAAATAAAGTTATTTCTTTTTCTAAAAGAGCTTTAAAATTAACAAAATATAATTGTCCATTAACTATAAATACAAGGTGTTAACTAGAAAAGTGAGGTTTGTTAACATGTAACATCTGAGCAGTTGTCCTGTTTTCAACTAGGGTAGAGGGAAAGAATTCTTCACAAAAAACAAAACAAAAAACAAACAAACAAAACTCTAAGGAAATTTCAGTGCACTTATATTCAACTTAAGGGTCTCCATAAATCTGATCTTATAGCCCTTTGAGTTCTCCCTCTGGATAGTGCTCAGGTCTCAAGTCATGAAGTTGTCCTGTGAATTTCTTGTTCCAGACATGTTCTCGTATTTATCGGCAGCTGCCCTGAAGGAGAAGGCTTATTCTGTGTTGGAATCTTTTCATGTAAACTGAAGATATTTTAATAAAAAACTCTAGATTAAAGGTGTTTTGTTGAGGATTTCTAAGTACAGTCTTATATTCTGGTCCAAGCATACCTCAAGGAACATGTGATCCAGTAAAGTTAATATTTTGTATAGTTCTTTGTGCTGATGCGTAGTCCAGGTGTTCTAGAAGTTATCTGGAAGACAGTACTCTGCTTGGGACTGTTTGTTGTTTGTGGGGTTTTTTTAAACACAAAATAGTGAGTCCAATTACCCACCTGGAATAATGAAAAGAATTCCCTCTCCTCCAGGAAAACATTTCATCTTAGTTCACTGATGTTGCAGAAAAGAAATTTCAATCCTCTGAACTTTCACAATGTCTTCTTGATTTTGGAAGCAGTTAGTGCATACTACCTGTTCAGTCAGTTGTCCAACTGTTTTTAGAAGTGACTGGTGTTTCTTCACACATATTAGGGCAAATTTCAGAAAGTTAAAAGGTGGTTTACCATTGCTGGAATGTCAGCTGTTTAGTCTTTGCTTTTGCTTACCAGAAGCATACATAAGGAGTTCTCCATTGCAGACCCATTTCCAGCACTTAGTTTTTCATACAAATAGGCCTGTACGTTAGCTGCACATCTGGAGCTGTTGATCTTTGATTTTTTATATTAGTTGAACGAGTTACTTAAATGAGCATGCACTTTTCAGTGGTCTTTCGGGTCAATATGTAGGCTAACCACCTTAGTTTCACAATAATTGAACCCTTCTACATTTTAGTTGATATTTCCCTTTGTAATTCAAAATATAATTGCTGCTATTCTGAATTTCCAGATGTTTTACTTGGCATACATTTATTTTAAAACTTTTTTCAGTACAAATACCACTAATTATCCAAATATGCTGAAGTAGAAATATATCTAGATGTAAAATTAAGGGTTGATCTATATATATTAAAATTGAAATAGCTGTAGAAGCCCCCTACCCCCTAAAGAATATAAGTGTTTTTGTCCTCTTTAAATAGTAGCTTCAGAGTTATTATTTGGGGCAAGACACTTGAGGAAATAAACTATGTCTATATGTTGATACTTTTATTATGTAAACCATTTCTTGAATACTCTAAAATGCAATAGAGTTCAAAATTGCTGTTACATATAGAGTGAAAATGATTGAAGTATTGAGCACAACAGCAGTTTCAGTGGAGATAGTTTGATCGTATCCAAAGATTATGGATTGAAGTTTAACACTTCAAGCATACAAGGCAAAAGTCTATTTTACAGTAAATATATATTTTGCCTCTCACAGTTTTTGATTTGTTCTCTCTTGCTATCAGGCATTACTTTATCAGTCTATTAATTTATTTTGCATTATTGAGGAAAGAATAAGCAATGTGCTAATGGAATTCATAGATTATACTGATTTGGGAGAAAATTATTTTAGATTACTGTCACAGTAGTATATGATTTTTTATGATTCCTTCTGTTTTACGTATCTGTGCCCAGAAAAGCCTAATCATATATACATATATGTACATGTACATATATATTAAAAAGTATGACTTATCTGATTATAGTATTATTTACTTATTATTTTATAAGACATTTTTGAACCACTCCTCCATAAGGTTTACATTCCTCCTGTTGGAAAATCATGTAAAATTGGTGTAATAAGGATGAATGGTAACTGCTAAGTTACCTTTATTGGCACTGAGAGCCCCTAACTGTAACACCTGAAGATGAGACTAGATAAAAAATTTTAAAAGCTTAATGTACCTCCTACCTCCTTGGCAGGAGCTAGTAGTGTAACAGACTGCCATGTCCAGCCAGAAGATACGCAGTTGGGCAAACAACAAAAATGACTGAAAGAGGGACCTGGGCTCTGTCCTGAGAGATACTGCTGCTAAATTTTGACAGCAAGTATTTGGGAAAGAATATCAATGATGCTCACCCCCAGATGAAAAGGTCTCACCAGCCAGCCCCTCAGGGTTGTATTCCAGGGTACTCAATAATCCATTTTATCTGACTTCAGCTGTCGTGATCAGAGACCAAGCAACAGGTGTCCCTCCCTGGAAGAAAGGGTCAGGGCTCATGGGAAAAGGGGAACAAGGAGATTTTATAAAGCACACGCATGGAGTCCCACTAACAGCTGATGGAGAGACAACATTGCAGGTAGGAAGAGCTCACAAGAAAGTGAATAGAAGACATAAGAATGTTTTCAAAAGAGTGATGTTAAATCTATATGTGGCTAGAAAAATATATCATTTTTTAAAATATCTCAATAGAACTGTTTGTGTGTCCTGCATATGAATAAGAGACTATCATACAATGGGAAGGGAAGCTGAGGGAAAAAAGAAAATTATCTACTAGAATTTTTCTACCACAGAATGTTTCAATCTCAAACATTCAAGTTTAATCTAGGACTGTGTTGAGGCTATAATCAGAGAAAAAGGTCAAACCTTGCTAAATTTTACTATAAAATCTGTGAACACTTGCAGATCAAAATGCCTTTCCTAACAATTGCAGAGCCATTATATCCTGGGAATTTTTATTCAGGTTTCTTTTCTCTTTTTGAGCTGAACTTCCCTGGTTTTGGTTTGGGTTTGTTTTTTTTTTTAATCATTATTTCCGTATCATCCATACTACTTGCCAACATTTATGACCTTAAATGTAGAATAGCTTGAGGCAGAATTAATTCAGTCATGATACTTCTATGCTGAAGCAAATCACCAGGAAAATTAACACTCATTAAAACCAAAAGTGTTTAAAATCTAATATCTCATTGCAAAACTGTCCATTTACTAAAACCCAATTAAAATGCAATTAGCTTTATAAGTGATGTATATAATATCTAAGAAGGTCAATTGCTCTGCACTTTATAACTCCAGTTGATTTTCAGATTATCTAGTGCAAGAAATTTAGAATGGCTTTTAAACTTTTTACTCTTAAGATATGTCATGAAATGTTGCCTTTGCATAAACATTTTTATTAAAAAGAAAAATATTAATAGCTCATTATGAATAATTCTCCATTTATTTCTCTTTTCTTTATGATAGCCACTAATGGTAGAATTTCTAGCAATAAGCAACCCTCTTTCATGAAATCCCTTGCTTTCAAAAATGCTGGAGTAGTTATTTTAATCTAAATACATCAGCATGCTCTGACTTTCAAAGACATATAGTCAAACTGCAAATATCTTTTATGGGAGGGTAGACACCTGTTTGATGGTACAATGAGTTACTTCTCTCTAGGTACCCTTTTCTCTTTACTGACCTGTGAAAGGGCTGGACACTTAGCTGAGATGGATGCCTACATTCCACATCTCTTACATGATTGGTTCACACAAAGCATGACTAATTTTATATAGTAACTTGATTTGGAGAAAATTTGCTATATTATAAATCCTTTGTACTATATCCTGATAGCAAAAAGGTAGATTTCAAACACTTGTTATGTTGTTTAAAATATTTAAGAAGTCTGTATCAAAAGCCACTTTAACCAATTTTCTTCTCATATATATTATTTTTTTAAATTATGAAACACATTGAGGAGAAAACAATTCCCAGCTACCTCTCCAATGAGATTCCAGTGTAAAATATTGAGCATCCTTATTTCCTTCCTGCCCATGTTACCAGGGTTTGCTTCTTCCTTATGACTGGTGGGCTGAAAAGATATTCTCCCTTCATTTGTTATGCATAATTGAACTTGCTACTTCTAAAGTATGTAAGAAAAAAAATGTTTCCATTCTTCTGCCTTTCTGTATCTGATAAAATGTCTCCCTTTCTACCCATAAATTGTTCTATCAACTTAGAATTTGTCTTGCTCCTATTGTGTTTAAACAACTTTAGTTGATTACCTATAAATCAATATTTCATCCATTCCATGTTCTTCTTTTCATTTATATGAATACATTTCTATTGCACATTTTTTTTTCCCTAGCAATTGTTTTTTTTCCCCCTGTCAATTTTCCTATCAAATGAGCAAAGTTTTAGCAAATATAGTCTCTGTTTTTGAATTAGGTTGGTTTTGGGTTGGGGGGCTTTTAAAATTATTTTAAACTATTTTAGTGATTAAAAAAATTAATTAAAAAAAAATCTTTTTTGTACTAAGTTTTCTAGTTCCTTAGACAGTGATTGTAGATATGATATTTTATTTACACTCAGAAATTACATCAAGAATAGGGTTCCTAGCAGGTAACTATGTTTTTCAGGTTTTTAATAAAGTGAAAATTGGTGCATTTTCTGACTTCACTGCTCATTTTTATCGAGGGAACATCAGGGAAAAATTACCCTCTGGCCCTTTTTCTGCTAAATTATAGCTGCAGAGCAAGCTGTAGTTGCCAGGCTTGGAAGAATTTAAATACACTTTGTTTTCAAGAGAGGGTTTTTTTTCTCTAAAAATATTGGACAAGTTACATGGTAGTTTTAGTGATAAGTATGACTTTTAATGTGAATGTATTTTGTTATAGAATGACAAAACCAGTGTGAAACCTTTTAAATGCTTGGGTTTGGATGTTTGAATACCCTTATGATGATCAAGATAAAAGTGTCTTAGGAAGTGGGGTTATGTAGGTTTATATATAATTTTAACCTAAGTCATACACTTGAGGCTAGACTTGCCCTGTATCCAACACACCTGGGTGGTAGCTCAGGCTCAGCCAGGGGTTCTGGATCTTGATGGAGGAGGCAGCCTGGACCCTCCTGCCCTGGGCAGTGTGAACATGCTCGAGAAGGGAGCAGCAGCTGCTCAGGGAATGTTCTCCATCACCTCTCCCAGAGGAATCACTCATCTTCCCACCCCACTGCTCAGAGCACATCAGCCTGTGCCTCCAGGGCCTGTAATCTAAGCACAGGGCAAACCAGATTTGTGTCATTCTGGGGTAGATTTGGGATGATGTTCCTTCCTCTTACTCTTCAAAGACACAACATATTCATATTCTATCTATATTCCATGAAACGGAAAACATTGCTGAAAAGTAGAAATTGTTTCTCTTTAATGATTTCAATTTTTTTCCCTTTTTTTTTTNAAAAAAAAAGAGACAGAAAAACAGAGGTTCATTTAAAAGTAGATGTATTAAAATTAACTAATATCTTTTAACAAGAAAGGTATTGCTTGTGAAAAATATCCAGCTTTACCCAATCAGCAAATTAAGACATAAGTAAGCAAAAAATCCTATAAGTGATTATTAACTTCTAATCTGCATAGGTCACTGTAAGTGCTCTCATGGAGGGTCATGAATAATGAATAACTTCAAGACTATTTTTCTAGCCTTTTATTTATTTTGTCGTTAATATTTTTAATGGTCTGGACAAATAGAAATAGATACCAAACACATTTTTGTAGTCTTTAATCAGTATCAAAGCAAGCCCAGGGTGTGAATAGTTTTTAAGGGAAAAACTCATAAGTAAGTCTTGATCTATTTGTGCACTTGTGACTAGGGTCAAAGTTGACAGTTTATTGTAGTGGTGGTATGTACATAAAATTTATATTCACAACCCCAGAAGAAGAGTTTGGCTTAGGCAGATCAGAAGTTCATTTTTTATTTCAGTTGACTAATACCCTTGGAAGATAGCTTCATGGTTGTTTCATTTGATGATAAATTTGTAAGAGTCGTTGCCTGTAGGCATGTGGTAGATGAGAGGAATATGGACAGAAATAAAATCCAAGTAGAACAAAAGGTCCACAGAGGGACCTCTCTGACAGTTAAACCCCCTTATTGATTGATGTAGCATTCAGTATCTTCTGTTAGGAGACTTGTACTCGGACATTGTTTTTACTGTTATCTTGTTGCACCAACTTCTAAAAGTAGTGAAAAAGAAATAATCTCCTATGTAACTTCAGCAAGAGAAAGGAAAAGGATAAAGCCATGTGCTCACAATAGCTGCATGAAAAGTCAGTGAATTTCATGAAGAGTGAACCTTACATCTTCATAGTATTTTTCTAAGAATAATAATTATCTACTTCATACAGTAGATAAATATGAGAAGATCCTGCATGTTTTTTCTGTTATTATTATTATTATTATTATTATTATTATTATTATTATTATTGCTATTGTGACTGATGATTATCACACATTAATATAGAAATGGGGTTTGGATGTCATTGCAGAAGTTCAGGAAGAAAAAGCTTTTCAAACAATAAGCCGTATGACCTTTGGATTTTAGATAAGTGGGAATAGAGAATTTATCCTATTTCCTCTGTAATTGTATATTTGATAGAAAATATGGATGGAATTAAAAAGGACATCAGCTAAAAATGTATTCACATGCTCATGAAGGGTAATTAAAACTGATAATATGACCTGACTGGAAAGGGGAGGACAGGGTGCATGCATGAAAATTTAATGGAATATTTAAGTAGGGATTTTTAAAGTGCTGAAATAGATTTTATTTTTTAAATAATTTTTAATTTATTCCATAAAATTATCTACTAGTACAAAACTAATTTTATGGTTTTTTTTTTTAAAGGCTGGGCTGGTCCTGGGTAGCAGGAGTAGGATTTTAAAACTATTTTTATTTTTCTATTATTTTAATTTAGTATTTAAGGAGCATGGAATATTTGAATAAAGGAAAATAGGCATTCAGTCTGAGGCATGAATACTGAGGGGACAGAGGGCATCTTTAAACATCATAAATGTTTGGACAAGTTAGAAGAAACTATGTAAAGTGTCTTGATTATTTCCATTTTTCTCATTTTGGGAGTATTTTGTAGAATCAAAGGCTGTCAAGAAATGATGTGTGTGCTGAAGGACACCACAAATAAGAAAGGGCAGTGAGAGGCAATATGCCAGATCAAAACAGACATTTGGAAAAAAACAGGTTTACTCAAACATAAAACATTGCAATGTCTTTGGATAGAAATAGGTAATTCTAAGAACTTGAGTTTCTGATACTCTTTATATCCTTGCAAATAAACCTGGGTACAAAAGCTAAAAGGAGATTCCATTATGTCCCATGCCCAGAACTCATGCCAGTTTCCAATTCATGTGAAGACAAAAAAAAAAAAAAAAAAAAGGAAGAAAGACATTTTACAATTTTAAAAAAACATTTAAGCCTTTAACAGGATTTTTGATTATAGTTCTATTTTTTTTTTTGTGTGTGGGAGGTGGTAGCAAAATACTGGTGCCCTAAAGATATGAATCAATACACAGTGAATATCCATTTTATCAGTTTTGAAACATATTTGACCTGGGAAATTAAGACATTAGTTGAATCACAGAGAAAAATACACAATATAAAAAGAAATTTGGAATTCACTAATAATGTTCCTCCTAATTATAGAGTCTAAGATCCCTGACAATATAAAATAAAAATCTGGTTAAAATTAAATTTACTCTCAATCTTTTTTTGTGTCAGGAAAGATCTGAACTCCTTGTTCACCATGAGAATGCCCACAAGGCAGACAATGCCCTTACAAAAGTCCAAAGCCCCTTTGCATTTGAGGCTTTTTTTGTGCCAAAAAGTTAAAAGCTTCCTTGATTCCTTTTCATACTTTACTGTCGAATTTCTTCCCTCTTGTCAAAGCTCTTCCCTTACAATTTTGGGGCTTTAGGGCCTCAGAATGACCTTTCTAGTCGATCCTGACCCATTCTTCTTGTTACCATGATGTAGGGTCATAATGCTTCCATGAAGTACAGTCCCTGAAGGGGTTAATGTTCCCCTGCCATTCAGCTGTTAGTTTCTCTTGAATTTCCCACTGGACTGTCAGAAAGGATAACAGAGATGTAATAAAAAGGTCAGGCAGGTGCTCCCACAGAATATGTGATGAAGTCCTAGTAGTGAAGGAATGTGAGTAGGCCTATTTGAATGAACAATGAAGATACAATAAAAGGGAAGCTGAATTACAGGCAGCAAGGCAGGTTTGCACTAAAAGAGTAAACAGGATTTACTGTATTAAAGGAGCCTGAAAAATTACACTCATTAGCCATGTGTCAAGTAAATCGATAATACCATTATGTGTTACAATGAGAATTAGCTTTAACAGCTATTTCATACAACTCAGCAGGGTCTCATGGCTAATTCAATTTTTACCACATTGTATTCACACTAATATTCCTTCAAAATGTTTTTTTTTTTGGTTTGTCATTCATCTATTTCCTCACCTTACTCAATACATCTAAGAAAATAAAATACAGCTCTCAAGAGGTGCAGTTGCAGCATAAGGTCCATTGCTCCTGCACCTTGTGTCAAAACACTGAAGAACAAGCCTTTGTCTTGCTTGTACTGCCAAGAATGCCTTCATTAGCCAGTCAGCTTTCTGTTCCACAATAGATCAATGCCAGTTCCCAATGATTCCCTAAAACAGGTCATCCATGAGGACTGCTGCAGTAAGGATCCTTCTGTCTACCTCTCTCCTTGATTCTCCTTTATCAGAGGTTTCCTGGATGGCTATTATTCTCAAGTGCAGCAGCTGCATGCTTAATTGGGTGCCAGCAAATGAAAACAACTTGCTTTTTGCACCTTTACTGTGCTGTATGGCCAAATTTAATAAATAAAGGCAGGAAGGAGAGAGCTACAAATGGGTACTTTGTTAAAAAGTATCCAATAAATGCAGCTGATGTGGACAGAAAATTCATATCTTATAGAGAAAGCAGAATAAAATGTAAATAGTGAATTGTGACAAGGAAATACATGTGTGACATTTAAGAATTTCAGTGTGCAAAGGCTTGTGGCAGAAGTCTTAGCCTTTATGTGAGAGAAATCAGGACAAATATTCAATAGAGCATAATCAAAGGAGCCTGTAATAACATTCCAACTGTCTTCCACAGGGTCATTTTCCTTGGTAAAGGCATCATAATTGATTTAATTTATGATATAATTTTGCTTATCTTACTCCATGAAGGTCTTTTTAACAGAAGGTGATAGGTACACCAAGATTTTTTGTGTTGAAAAAACCTCAAACTATTTCCAGAGAAAAAATGAGGAAACTAGGGATGAGAATCATATATCATTTGTTACATCACAACTGTTGCTCTTCTAAACTTTATCCTATATCTGATCATCTGTTCCTCTAGATAGGTATACAAGGTATAAAATCCTGAGATATATGAGATTACTAAGTTTTATACGTTAGTCATTGATATTCACATCCTCAAGTCATTTCCAGCATCCTAGTATATGCTGCAAATGAGACACACATGCCAAACACGTAGCCCAGATTGAAAACCTTGCTGTATAATGTATTTAGCCTATGACAATGCTAGTGAAATCTAGTGAGTTGCTTCTTTTTCTAAAATTTGAGATTCCCTTCATTCCTTGTGTGATTTTTATATAAAATACACATTGATAGCACTCTAACTAAATTGCCAAACCTGATATTTCCTAATTGACCCCAAGTGGACATCTGTAATAGATCAAAATGATCAATGTTTTAAATTTACCATTAGAGTTTATTTATTTAACATTTTATTTGTGTCAAATAACAAGCTGATTGAGGAAACTATTCGTATTTGAGAACAGAAACAGAATAATAACTGCTGGTGATTATTTGGTCATTACTGTGCATTGCAAAATAATCCTTTCTTCATCCTTAAACAAAAAAGTCAAATAATTACTTGTCATATGCCAAAGAGCGCACACAGGTTTTATTTGGAACCTAGTTGTCCTCTGAGTTTTTCACCTATACAGTTATTCTTGGGGATCCAGACCAACACCTGGATTCTAAAGCTGCCTCTTGCAGATTCTTTGCACATGATTGTGTGTTTAAAGTTTGACTGAATAATAATAAAGTAGTTATTAGGAAGTATTGGGTAGTTAAAATATAGGAACACATGTGCAGTTTTTAATGGGGTTTTTTGTTGTGGGTTTGAGGGTTTTTTTCCCCCTGAGGGAATGCCTAACTGGATGGGAGGCATTTGATTGCATGCTTGAACTAGTGATTGTTTCAATTGAAAATAAAGTTGTAGAAGGTCAGAATGGGTCACTTGTACAATATTGAGTGTTTCTAAATGGGCTGTTTTCTTGGTGGTTTATTGAGAGCTTGGTTTAATGTTTGCCAGTCTTCTCCAGGTAGAATGTTGCTGTAAGGGACACAATATCAAAATGTGTAAGGAAGTGTTCTACCTAGGCAAGGACCAGAGTGGTTGTTTGTACTTTGTCTTCAACTTTCACTGAAAAATATTGCTTGTTATCAGAAGACAGAGTAGATCATTAAATACAATTTATTTCATTTTCAAGAACCGATGACACCTGTACAAGTTACATGTTGCTTCAACTGAGAGTGCTAATAAAATTAAAGAAAGGTTTTTAAAAGTAGACTGAAATTGTAAGAGAATAATTTTGACCAGAGTCATGAAGGAAAAGCCTAGAAGCAGATGAAGCAGAAGGAGGGAGGAAGAAAGAAAATAACAAGATCAGAGTTTTCAATATGTATCGTGAACGAGCTCTTCTGCAACCTTGCCCTTTAACATCCAAAGCTGCCTTTTGGGACCACATCCTCCCACATACTGTTATTTGACCAAGACAAAACAGCAGAAACCCACAAGATGGTAACATGCAGATTCCACTTCTGTCTGCATCACTCTCTGGTTTCATGCATTCATTCATCTGCAGCTGCCTTCTCTCATCTTCGAGGCTACATCAAGGCTTCCTGCTGCCAGGCTGTGGCGAGACGTCTGGGCTCAGACGTCCTGGGGGCAGAATGAAGGCACCCATGAGTGATTGAAGGTAACAGATAGATGGACTAAGTGCTCATTAACAGTATGTGGGCCTATGAAAAATCTGGTGGCCCAGGCCAACTGTCTGTTTGGCCCAACCCCAGCATTTAACAGTTGCTCAAAAATACATATATTTCATTATAGTTCAATTTTACCCACATATTTACTGCAATGGATTGCCATCATGAGTTTCAGCTTTTGAACTAGACTGACTTATCTGATCAAAATCTTGCTGAGATACCAACCATTGTTTTTCTATTAAAATATTCTTACATTCACCAGGTACATACAGTGTGCTATAGAGATGAGTATTTGAATTCTTAACCTATTCATCTTTCTTACACCTTGTTTCTGGGGGAATAAAATGAGCCATGCTATTGTCCAATTTCTTTGAGATGTTATTTGCTAGAGAATAACTAACAAGAAACAAAAGACTGGAGGCTGGCTTGCCAGTTAGCAAAATTAACTACATTAAATGATATGACTAAGATCCTAAGACTATTATATCTTCAGAAAATACAAGCAATGATCAATTATGTGTAAATTTCCAAGCATTTTTTGATACATCTGCACAGAACACATGAGTATAAATCAGTCAGACTTCCATCTCTCAAATCCCATTTTTTTTTCTCTCAGGCTCTGGGAATAGATTTTGTCATGTGTAAACTTCAGAGATTCATTGTAAAGGCATGTCCTTCAGACAGCATTTGTCTCATCCTACCTATTCTGGGCACTGGTGAGAAGCACTGGCCTTGTTGTCAGCTGCTCAGAGGGCTGTTCCCGTCCAGGTCATGGCTGTGTGGTCTCTATACTGCCAGTCCATGCACGTTGGTCTCTGCCATCCTCCCTGCAGGAAGAGACAAGGTAAACCTTCCAGTTTTATTTTCTGTGATTATGCTGGGAAAAGCAAGCTGAACAAAGGAGGCCTGTGATGTTTGAGGTGCTTCATACTTTGTGTGGGTGCTCAGAGGCTCCAACAGCAGTTTCTGGTGATCCTCACAGCCCTGTTTCCTACACAGTCAGGCTTCCTGCTGATGGAGAAACTGGGAGGTGACTCCTCAAGCAAAATATTCCTCCTGAAGCTTTGGGAATTTTTTTTTAATTTGCTTTCACTCACAATTAACAGATTGTAAGTCAATATTTACTGGAAAACTGTGCAGGGAGCAGGGGTTGATGTTCTTTTAATATTTCATAATATTCTAATTAGCATAAAGAAGCTGATAAAGCTCACAAGATGAAATTTGCCTTCAGACACAGGCTTTTAATCTCTAATAAATTCTGCTAGGGTCCATTTTATGGTAGCAGATGTCAATACAAGGGAAAATGCTACTAGACTTCTATTTAAAGCTACACTGATAGCTTTAATGACTTCCTCAAGTTGTGGCCTCTTGCTCCCTAGGCAAGGGAACTGAGTGGCTCCAGCTCCTGCTTTCCAGGATGAGTCACTCTAAAGCCAGCAGGTTATTCCCATGTGCCACAGCAGCCCAGGTCTCTTGTGAGCTGTTTGTGATGCCCTTGAAGCCTTAAAGCCTGGGGTCTTTTTGTTTGAGGAGTCATTCATTAGATGGCTTGAAGATTGTTACACTATAGTGTCACCCTGAGGTTGCATGGCATGTCCTGTAGTGCCACTGAAGGAGTGTTGGGTATCTGCAGCAGAAGGGCTGCTGAGATGGCATCTTAATGCTGCAAAGGTGGAAATAGCCCAGCCAGGTGTAGCTTCATTCTTTTACCCATGGCACCTGCAGGGAGGGGTCTCTGAACCAGTTTAGCCCCAGAAACACACAAAGGTTTCATGTCAGAGGGGAATGTGGACAGAACTGAAAGCCTGAACATGAGTTATTTACAGTTATCTTACAGGCTAAAGTTGTCCCAGGTCATCTGTGTGCTACCCAAGTGTTGAACCAAAAAGAAATCACAGAAATGTGGATTTGAAAAACAGAAGAAAGTTCAAAGTTCAAATTCAGATCATTGACAATATTTTCAGGGATAGCGCCATATTTCTACATCTTCTCATCTGTTCACAAGCCTTCATGTATAATATTACCTATGTTGGGTTTTATGATAGTACCAGCTTACTATAAATACTGTGTATAAGCAAGTGTTGATGTCATTTCATCATTTCTTTATTTTGAACATTTTTTTTCTCATTTGAGCCAAAATTATTTACAATGTATTTTATAAGGAACTTTAATTAAAGCTCTACAAAAAAGATACCTTGATCCCAGGTTGGCACTTTCAAAGCCCTATAATATTACAGGAAATAATAAATACTAAAATACTGTCTAGTATGAAGGTTTTTCTCCAGAAACTTTACTTTTTGTGCATGTCAACTGCTATGAAGCTGATTTCTATCACTTTTTGAAAACAATTTCATTCTTTTCCTGCTTATCTTTCCATTTATTCCACTCCCGTTTTTCCTATATGTACAATAAATGCTAACATCTGATATTAAATAAGAAAATATGACAATTGTTTAAACTAAAAAAATGTGCATAGTAGTCAACTATAAAGCAGAAGAAAACCTAATTTTGTATTTACTTTATTGTTGTAAAATTAAAAAAAAAATTCAGAATCATCTCAATCATCCCACCTTCACACATCCTGGAGGACACCACCCCTGACAGCGACCTCCTTCCTTGTCATGTCTCATGGATATGCCACCCTGCAGACAAGCCTAATCTGTGTTGCTTCGTGTTGGGTCAGCATTTGGCTCTTCAGTGACAGCTGAGGCCAAGTGGGCAGCCAGAATGGGCACACGAACAGCTTCCACTTCAGAGGCAAAATGTGGGTAGTTTTATTTGATGGGGGAGGTTGGGTATGTTAATTTTGAATATGTAAATGTGTAATTGTGTAGCTCTCTTTACTTTTGCAAATAGTCAGCTACTATGGGAATTCTGCATACAAATTTTTGTATTTTATCTCAGAGCTCTCTCCGCATATCCTGCTATCACAGGCCTTAGGTAACTAGAAGAAACAGAAAAGAAATTAAAATAAATAATCAGAAGACTGTATGACATTAATACATTAATTTTTATTTTAAATACACTTTGTAGATATTCATTAGAAAGCTCTCCAGAGTATCTTGTCATATTGTGAGATTTTCTAATCACTGATAGATTTCTAATGACTGATAGAGAGTAGTATTACTTTCCAAGTGATCAGTGTGTGTTTCCTTTCATCTTTGAGTTTCTAGGAAAGAAGCCCCTAATTTAAAGTCTAATATCTTTCTTCTGTTCCCATACACAGCAGATGGCACATGGAACTACATCCTACTTTCTAATTCCTATGTGACATTTATTATTCATCAGAAAGGAAGTTAAAAAATATTGTCTTTGCAGATTCTGGCTTGGCTGGTCATATAAATTAGACAAAATATTGCTTAAAAGAAATTATATTTGAAAGCACAAAAACTATTAAAAGTATAGAATAGAGGTCACCCAGTGGAGCAGCAGCTGCCAAAGCATTATTCAATTAAGAAAGCATAGTTGTTGATACTCTTGACAATACAGTCCACTATATATTTGTACACTCATATTGTAATTTCTTCATATAGTAATAAGGAAATTGGAGAAAGCTCAATTACCAGTGATCATATATTAAAGTATACCAACCTTTTCTTCTATTTGAGGCTTCAGGATAATTTTGTGTGGCTTTTGAGTAGTGCTTATTAATGTCTCTTTCCAAACTGTAGGCAAGGTTTTAATTTATATGTAAAGGTATCATTATTGAAAGGAAAATATTGTTATTCAATTAAGTGAAAATGTGCATGACTTAACAGATTCAACATTCTTGAATTCAAGGCATAGATGTACCAGTTAATCTTGTAATTACTCTTCACTGTACACCATTCCTCTGTGCAATCATAGATCCAAATTTCTTAATTATTACTTTGATGTTGATAATTAAATTCCATTGGTTATAAAGTTAGATGTGATTAGCAAAGTCTACTCTAATATGGCATTTTAATCTGAATTACCTTGTAGAAAGTCACCCTGATATTAGCAAAAGAATAGAAGCTAAAAATTTGCCTTACTTCCTAATCACATAACACCTACTTTTATACATTTTTTACTTATTTTTAACTTTGAATGTATGTAGTTCCTGATTATTTAATACCTTCAGTGATGCTTTTTAACTTTTAAAGTGATCTGGATACAGATGAATCCAGGATCTTCAGGTCTTGGAGTCATACTATTCTCCACAAGGCTATTGATTTTGTTAAGCCTTGAAAACTTTCTGCCAAAATAGAATTCTTCAAAAATAATCAGAGTAAGGGATAAAGTGTGAATATGACATTTTATAAGCATGTAAGTTTTTATATAAATGTGTGGAATTTTGGGAGAGCTTTCCAAAAGAGGTGTCTCTGCACAAGTAAACTCAAAACAGTCGGAGATACCCTTATGAGTTTGGTTTTGTGTTTGTTTTTTTTTTTTAAGTAAGAAACAACAACCAGGATGATCACATTGACTAAGTAATTCTGATGCTACCCAGTTCTTCACTCATCCTATCTTCACAGAAAATTAAAAGGATTACTTATTTTATTTAAGCTTACGACACTTTAATCCCTTTATTGATGAAATTTGAATTAATTTTCATGAGGCTTGTGAAAGGTATTGGAAATTTTTGGAATATTTTTGAAATTGACAGCTATCTTAGCAGTGTAGTGTTTGGAATTGTTTTAATTTTCAAAGTAATGTTAACCAGTAAGAATGTGGAGTTTCAAACTTTAAAACTTTGCATATAGTCCTTTCAAATTTATGTAACCCATTATTAATACTCTTTTATAAAAGGCAGTATTTGTTTTCAACTTGAATAACTTGGTTTTTTCTATCTCTGTTTCCTTCCAGTTCCTAACCAGCTATTGAAATAACTGAAATTTATTTTCTTCAATATTAAAAAGCTACTGACAAATGGATTAATAGGATCATACTCTTCAAAGCTCCTGAAAGTAATTTGCCTTTGAGAGATGGAAAATAAAACAGTAATTATTAGTCCAAGGATTTTGTAGGTTAATCTAATTAAGAATCTAGACTCGTTTTGTCTTGGTTGGAGTCCTATCCTAGTACCAAAGGAATTTATAGCTCATTTCACTAGAATTTTTTTTTTTTTGCCATCTGCCTATAGAAAAAAAAGTAAAAAGATTTCTACAGTACCTACAACTTGCATCACACTTCCACTATGCATTGTATTTTTGCTACTACATCCAGATGGGCTGCTCCATTGCTATGTAGTTAGTAATATTCTTCAGGCTTGATCACAATGATGGAAAAACATTTGTAGTATATCTTGCCATTTTTAAATATCTAGTTTTGTTTTATACAGAGTGAGCTTGTTCCTTTCCCTCTTGAACTTTCTCCTTTTCCTAACTTTCCCTATACCACTTTCTAGTACTGTACCTCAGGTACTACTGTCGTTCATAGTCTGATAGAAGTCATGATAGATATCAGTGGGATAAAGCAATCTTTCATGTCTTTATTTCCATAATATCAAAATTCTTAGTTTTTTTGGTGTACATGAAGATAATTTTCTTGCTAAATTTGATTGCTATATAATTTCAAGTTTATTTACGCTACTTCTGGTCAACTGCAGTACTTCCAAAAAATTCTCATCTGTTTGGTGACAATTGACCTCATATTTATTATTTTTAAATATTTTGGTTTTGAAAATTTAGGATAAAATATATTTATTCATTTTCTGTACAGTCTACCATGTGAATGTTATTCAAAGATGGAGGTCAAATAACACATTTTTAATTTGGTTCCACTTGTTTTAGATCATAGCTTTCATTTAAAAAATGTTCAGTAAATCTTTTAGTGAAAGAAATATTTCCCATGCATATATGTTTGGATTTTATTCTCTCTTAGCTTTTCTATGCTTTTTCTATTCATCAGATTTCATTCTACTGAGAGATAGGCGGGAGTCTAAATGTTGTTCTTTCTTCCACTGATGACAGGTTGAGAATTAGGTATGCTAATAAAAATTTCTTTATCCATTTCTGAATCCTTAAAAAACTCTAATTAAACCAGGCTAAACAGAACATAAGCAAAACATCTCCATTTGATTATACGAAATAATCTGTATCTGAATGATCCCATTCTTTGCTTTTAGTCCCATCAAAAAGACTGTTTAACTCTTCCAAAGTAACTCTTATTACCAAGTAGCAAATGGATCTTTTAATGTTTCAATAAAAGATATACAAAATATAAATTCTTCATATTTCACAGCTTCTGCAGAACTGGTCTTTATTTAAACAAAGCTTAGTCAGGACAATGGACCCATTTTTTCTACAAATACTGGAATTTAGTGGTGGGTAGCAGAGACCTACCAGAAGTTTATGGTCCTTTTCATTTTACTCTTTGTTCTTCCCATCTAAACTTAATAGTAAATAATTTGAGCCACAGAGACCCTTCAAGAGTTCCTTAGCTCCTAAATTCAGTGACATGTAGGCACAACAAAATCAAGGCAAAATTGGTATTATCATTCAAACACAGATGATCTTCAATTTACAGTTATTATAAATTCTGTTTCCCAGAAAGTATTCACTTTAGAAAACATATGTTTGAAATTGGGTTTGGATTGTTTTATATGCTCTGTATTTCTAGAAATGCAGCTCTTGGAAAAATGTTAATTAAATTGAAAAAGGCTCTCTGAAGCACATGCACACTAGGTACCTTCTAAGTCCAATCAGAGTGCAATTGCTCAAAGCAGTATCCTTCCTTTGTTGGTGCAAGTGCTCTGCATCCATATATCCAGATCTGCACTCAGGCCAATGGAGCTCTGAAGACAAAGCCGCCTTCCAAATCCATTGGGCTTTGTCCCCTTAATATTCTCAGAAGGGAAAAAAATCTATTGTAATAAAATTAAATTTTCACAGGATTTTGTGTTTTTATGCCAGTAATAATTTGGCCTTTTTGCTAAGGCTTTATTATTCTCCAACATAATTCTATATGATTCCCATGCAGATGAAACACTAACGCAGATGATAATTTAAAACTCTCCTTATTATTCCTCATAAGAACTTCAATAAATCATTATAGTGTTATCATTATTCCAACTTGTTTTGACAAGGCTACAACCTTCATGTTTCAAAATGAGTTAGGTCTGAATTTATCTAAGCCCAGGGTACTTTACGTGTTCTGAAAATGCCATGAAATTTTCACTGCCATATATCTTCATAGTGCTAATTTACCGGCAGAACCATATGTTTCTAATCTTAGATTACAGCTGTATAAAACACTCAAAATTGTGTTCGTTAAAAGTATGCCTGTGGTTAGGTCAGCCTATCTATATTTATTTTAGGTATGAGGTAGAGGCTTTTATTCATTTGGTAGGGACTGTGGGACACACAGGAATGGCGCAGAGGAACTGAGAAGAAAAGCAAATGTGAGTACAAGATATTGTTTTTTTCCATGAAAGGAAAGTTAATATTTTTATTCAGAAGGTTACGTATACATTAAACATTTGCTGAATCCCAAAATATAACTTCAATGTTGGCATGGAAAGAAAATGCCAAAGGTGATGATTCGAAGTGTGCATTGCTTTTCATAAATATTCAGGGCTATAGTTTTGGTTCTTTTCAGGAAGTTGGAGAAAAATACTGTCAAGTACACTATAGCAAAGGAGTATTCAAAAGAAAAACATCTGGGGGAAAAGGGCATTTTGAACCTGTGAGTTTTTTGTTGTCAGTCCTACTCCTATTCTCAAAATGGTGCATGAAATAGAAAGATGCTGGCATATACATTGTTATATGCAAGAACCTTATTTGGAGGGCATTCCAGTGCATTGTGTGGTATGAGAAATGCCATGCAGTAATGTTAATTTATTTTTGGTGTTGTTGTTTAAGTTAAATAGATACATAAAACTTACATGAGTTGTTGGCACGCAAGTTATTGCTTCCTGGGGACTGCAGCAAGTTGCTGAAACCTTTTTGAATGATGTCATGATTTTTTGTAATTGAATATGCATATTTTACATGTTGGAGGCTGAAACACACTTTTTTTGGCAGGCTCTTTCAACAGATGCACATGCTGGGGCCCTATTCTAGGAGGTCTTACAGCATACGTAAGTCAATATTTGTGCATAATTTATAAAACTGAGCAGTGGAACATGGCTTTTCCATCAAATTTACACGATCATATTTCCCCCACTTTGTTTTTTGCTTAACAGGATGTTGAAGCCTCTAAGACATAAAGAAAGAAAATTATAACGTAGGATGAGAAACTAAACATTATTAGCTAATTCTAGTAGAAATTGACATTTTTTCTGAAGAAAAACTACAAATGAAAAACAGAAACAAAAGGGAGTATTGAAAAACTTGTAATTAGTCTTTCAATCCATACTCTCAAGTCTCTGAATGTTTCTGTTTAATTAGCCTGTCTTTCAATTTCTTTCAGGTTTTGATGAAAGAGATAAGCATAGGCAAGGCTATAGTGAACAGGAACCATTTTCAAAACATGTCTGAAGTGTTCATAATATTAGTTAGAGTTGTCTGTGTATCTTGTAGTTTTTTTATATTGCTTTTGTTCATTTCAACCAAAAGAAAAGGAAGGCAATAAACATACACATAAACGTGCGGAAAGTGAATTGCAGTGTCTCAAACGTGATGATATAGTCACTGAATTCAACCTACTAATTTCTGCTACTGCCATAATGATTAGAAATCCATTTTTAAAAAAATCATATGTTTAATGGATCATCAACCATTTTCTATACACAGAAAACTTAAATACATATTAAGGTAAACATTGATTGAATCTTTTTACTTATTGCCAAATTTTCAATAATGAAAATATACCATGCAAAGTAAATAAAAGAGAATAAATATCTCAAAGGATAGTGGTGCTTTGATTTATTTCCTATTGTTTTCAAGACAAGAATAAGAGTCCTATGTTGCTGGTCAGAAAATCAATATATATTATAATGAATACCACCTCTAACCAGTATTTCAGGTATATCCAATAAACACTTGGTACAGAACAGTTTACATATTTCTGAGTACCAGGTTAAGAGGTATGCAATTATTATGTAAAAGATAAACCTGAACACTGATTGCTGTAATTAAAATATATTTTATTAATGACTTAATGAAAAATTATACTGAGTGGCTTATCAGAACCATTCTGAAATATAAAAATAATAAAAAAAAAACTTAGGTCAAATTTAAAAGACAGGTATCAGACCAGTAGAATTTCTGGCATGACTCTGTGAATGTACACACTCGTGGATTTCTGTGTCCTGGCTTCTTTTTTGCCTATGCTTTTTATGCTTTTCCGGGTTTTTTTCCCTTTTTTTTTTTTTTTTTTTGGCAAATCTTCTCATTATAGGCAAAGATGATGTCCCACCACTGATTTTTTTGATTTTTTGCTGCTCCCTTACCATTGGATCTGAGTATGTGTTTCAGCTTGCACAACTTCAAGGTTTATGACAAAAGTTTAATGAAATTTGGAGAATCTGTTGGCTTATTTTGAACCATGATGTCAGCATGTAATTGATTATTTACTAGTTAGAAAAATAGGTTGAGGGGGAAAAATTAAAATCCAATCCTAATCTGCCCTCAGATGCTCTCAGATGGCTTGAATTTATTTCCCATCAAGAAACAATGACAGAATGACGACCCAGTTCTGGAATTTCTCATTCCGGGAAAAATATTGGTTAATACATGAACTACAGCTTTCTTGTTACAGAAATCAGAGAATTGGATTATTAATTTATTTCTAGGACAATAAAAATCCTGCAATAAGTGTCCTATATTTTATATCTTATTACTTTTCCTTTTAGAACCACGAAACACTAAAATGTTATTTTTAAATATGAAAAAACAATTCAATTTTTAGTGATTCAGGAAATCTCTCTCTTGGATAGTGTTTATATTACCAAAAATTTTGGAATGAAGAAGTAGCTTTTCTTGGCAGTGAAAGTACAATAGATCTATTTATTACTGCTGCTATTGAGTAAAACTCTAAATATCAAACCATTTAGAGGTCAATGAAAACCATAAAATTGAAGTGAGCCTAAGACTCTTTCATGTAAACTTGAATGGACATCCAGATCTTATCATATGCAACCTAAGTTAATTGTTTAACTGAAAACTGAGAGAAAAAAATCTTTAATTTCAACTTAGACATACTTTTACTATGGAGATTCATTTATGTAGTGCTAGTTTTAGTTTAGCCTTCATTTTATACCCTGTATAGGAAAAAATATTGGTAAAAAAAAAAATAATTACTTCACAGATAACAAATGAACTACTATGATAGTATAGCAAGAAGTTCTTGCTATTGCTTGCTGATGCAAAGCTGCCAATCACAGTAACTTTTCCGTGGCAGTTTAGATTAAGATATGAATTGTCTAAAGAATATGAAATAACCAGAAATAAGTCTTTAAGCTTTAAGCTCCTCTGACAGAAACCAAATTGTTTTAAAGTGAGGAAGTAGAGGGTTTTTCTAAAATACACAGATATTGTGCTGCTGTGTACATTTTACCTATAGGTAAGCTCTGCACATAATGACCCCAGATCACACTGCAAAAATCTGTGAGTGTCAAGAATATAAACTAGCTGTCGTCACTAATTATAGCCACCAGACCTCATTCCCATTAGTCAGAAGACTTCATTTCAGGAAAGGTGTCTGGAGGTTGACACTAACAAATTGTTGTTTTCAAATAATCCTGTCTTGAAATAGCTGAAAGAATAACTGGGAAAATAGGCCAAGAATTAACTACAGCTTTCACATCCCTGACAACTTTTACTGGCATTCTACTTCAGACACCACTTTTAACATCTTGCTTTCATAGATTTCAAATAAAAAGATAATGATGTCAAAAATATGGTGTTAGATCTGGCATTGAGAATATAGTTTACATATACAGTGATAAAATCCTTTATATAGTAGAAAGAAATAGCTAATTCAGTTTTATCAAGCATATCACAGTACAACTAGAATAATGAGTCTAAGGACAATTTCTCAGTATGCAGATGTGATTAAATTGGGTGGAACATCAAGTAATGAGGAGTAATAAACTAGGACTTGAATCACTGAAGAAATATGCCTGAGCTCATTTATAGTAAATAGGTTTTGACAAAGATGGATGTGTTGTAAGGTGCTAGAAGGAAAGAACCTCATCTGTGGGAACGAAATGGTGCAGAAGTCTTCTAATTTCAGACAGATAATCCGCACCTCTGCCAATACTTTACACATAAACAGCACTTTATATATAAATATTGTTCCACAGCAACAGTAACATGGCATGAAAAGACTGTGAAGCATCAAAACTAATCCAATGGAAAGGGAAGAAGAAAGGAAAAAAAATTGCAAAGAGTGGGGGGAAAATAGAAGTACAAAATATTTCAAATTCTGTTGAAACCTTCAAAGCCAGATTCAAAGACAGATTGAAGAGAAGAATCCTGATTTAACAGGAAGAGTCAATAGATGGAATACTCCATTCTTTTCTGTATTTAAATCCTTTTTCAGTCTTTGTAAGATTACTGAGGTCTGGTTTCTTTTTCAAGTTGAAACGTTTTGCTAAATATTACCTTTGAAAATGCAGAAGCTTTTCCCCTTGTTTTCTCTTTTTTTTCTGCACTTTCTTTATTGAAAATTTAAGTCTTAACAGGTAGATTTTGTAAGTTTAGTAAAGATAGGTGTTTTAAACTTTAGCTGCTTGGCTAAAACTTAAACCAAAATAGCCTAGAAAACTTATTGAAATAAACAGCCTGTACATACACAGGTACCACAATATACTGGATTATGTGATCCTGTGTGCAATTGGTGACTGCTAGCCTATATGCCCTTTTTGTTCACTCTGTCACTCTAGAAGGCCTTTCTGTCCCCTTTTAATTACTCAGACTGATTCTAACAGCAGTCTAATTCTCCCTCTTTATT
The DNA here is from genome assembly GCA_013186435.1 of Turdus rufiventris. Classification (NCBI taxonomy): domain Eukaryota; kingdom Metazoa; phylum Chordata; class Aves; order Passeriformes; family Turdidae; genus Turdus; species Turdus rufiventris. Next base: position 1,038,940 of record PYHW01010689.1, read on the forward strand.
TACCACACTCACCACCCTTGACCTGAATCCAACCCCAATTTAACAAATACTTTTATCTTCAGAGTGAGCTATCTTAATCAGTTTTTCTCTCTCATCTCTTCAGCCTGTTTCTGAGCAATAACCACGAATAGAGCCTAATGTTAAATCTGTGCCACTGCATCCTTTTCCTATACAGTACACAGAGATGCAACCAGATTCAGAAAAGAAGAGCTCTCATTTTGGCACATTCAGTGTTTTCTTCAAGGTTCTGAAACAGACATTCACATACCCAGAAATGAAATTAAGTAACCAAGGGATACCTGCAATCTTAATCTGTCAATGTGCATAATCCCCAAAATTACTGAAACATAACACAAAGCATAAAAATGATATTTGTTTTCACACTTTACTTCTAATTTATTGATACTTGAATGCATCTGCTGCTTGTTCCAGCTATCAATATATCTGTGCACTAAGAAAGTGAGTGTTAATGCCTCACTTTTCTTGACTATTGCAGCTGGTCACTGATGGAGTCAACTACAAACTGGATGTTTTTGAGATTTTCTATTTACATCCATTCCTAGAATAAGTCTGATGATATAGTAAGATGAAATACAACAAGCAGAAAAGAGCTGATCTTCGTATCAGCTATCAATCATAAAATGAGTGAAATGTCTGAAATAATAGAATTTATGCTATTTTATTTCTTGTTCTTTCAATGCTGAATTAAAATTGAAAATCTTTATAATTCAGGTTTCCAATGTTAGAAAGTGACTGCTCTGTATGAAGTAATAGAGGGCACACAAAGCCTGTCTGTCTCATTTTCTCTGTGTCTTTCAAAATAACCTAATCTAGAAGGAGACTAATTTCTGTTTTTTCTCTGCATCTGAAGAATATCAGTTCCCAAGGGAGGGGGAAGAATCAGTATAATTTTCAAGATAAAAAACCACACTGAAATGTAGATTATGATCTTATAAATTCATTTTTATATAATCATTGAAATTAAAGCTTACTTGAATAAGGTGCTGCTTATGCAAAGTATAGAATTGATGTCTATTGGTTTTTACCTTAATTGTTTATATCTATATTCTCTGTATTATTTGCACATATATTTGGAGCTCTGTAGCTTATTATTGCATTTGTAGCTAGTTTTCCCAGTACTTTTCCCAATATTTTTCCATGGCCTTCCCTAGGCAGGAAGACAAAACAAATTCCAGAGCTCCAAGCCCTGAGGGATACAAGGCCCCAGCGGTTCTGGTTCTTGGTTCTTTCTGGGAGCCAAGGCCAAGAACAACTCTTGGAGATACTTTTCACGGACTAAGTACAACTGGCGCTGAAGGTGGGGGCTCCAGAGAAGGGCTTGACCTGGGGTGGAATTACATTGCCACTTGTTCTCCTAATTGGTGCCTTTTATCAATTATGCTAATTTCCTAAAAACTATAAAATTTACTCACCCCTAGGGAGTGGGCTTTTGTGGACATTCTTCCAAAACTGCCCCAGGGACTCCAATAAAGATCCACTTTTATATTACCTCCTATACAGAAAATTATCTCGTTTCATTTCTAGTTTGAAAAAGGCATCACAATCACCAGATTTCATACTGGTGCAATACTCTTAAAATTGTAAAAAATTAAATTAAATGTAATTTAATAAAGATAGGAGAACTTTTATTTCCAGGGGTAAAAACTCATTTGAAGTGAATGTTATAAAATAGCCATGTATCTCACCACTATCTTCATAGTAATAAAATATTTCTTTCAGCTTTCTGGCATGTCTCAGGAGGCCAAATATACTTCCAGAAAGGCAGTGTGAAGCAAATATGAACAATTGCATCCTACTGTGACTGTATATGCCCTTTCCATCAGGAAATATTATACTTATTGGATTTCAGCAGGGATATTTTACTATCAGACAAAAAAAAATCTCCATTTTAGAATTAATATAAAGTTGAACAAAGGGACATGGCAAAAAAAAAAAAAAAAAAAAAAGTTACTGCAAGTATTTTAAGACTGTGCTAATGCTGATACAGCTTTTGCCAAATCTTTGTTTCCCTTTGTTTCTTTACCCACCATCTTTGTATCTCTTGGCTAACCTGATAACACTTAGACTATTGAGATTGTCTTTTTTGCTGTTTTACGTATGTCTAGTCTGCTTCTTTGATCTATAGACACATATTTCTAACAGTAATTATCATTAGAAGCATTGGTGATTAACCATATGTTGTGGTATTTTCAAATTTCTCAGTCTTTTCTAATAAGCAAGTGTATACAGTCAGAGGGAACAGAAGACGAATTCAAAATCATATTATTTGAGTCAGAAATAAGCCAGTGACTCACTCTGTGCTCCTCTTACTTGTTTATGTTTGAGGTTTAGATAAATTAGTGATGGGGGTGTGAGCCAAAAAAAAGCCATAAGATCTCTTCATTAAGAATCCCTTTTTCCCCCCTCCAAATAAACAAAATTTCATCATTCTATAAGATCAAAGAAATTACGTCCAAAGAGTTCTATTATGAGCCATCAAACAGCCAAAGTTGATAAAGAGACTGATTGATGTCAGCCAAAGATACACAACCAAGGAGAGCTCATCAGCTGCAGAAAACAAAGTGATACAGCTGGACACACACTGGTTGCTTGCGTGCTCCTCTCTGGCCATACCGTAGCCATGGTCACTGAAGATAATAATTCAGAAGCTGTTTATAAACCTGAAGATATCCATAGTGTTCAGTTAGAAAATTAAATGGGTCTTCCCCTGCCCTACCTTCATTTTCTGCCTCTAAGGTATCAGTTTTAAACTCTCTAAGGCATTTGGTTTTAACAGAAACACAGATGTGCCTTGGAGCACCAATAGTAGAATTTGATCCTTGTTTGAATTTCATGGTTAATCACTCACTTAACACCTGGCTAAATGACCACATCACTGACTACTAGCTCTAAAGCTTCCCTGTGTGACTAATAAAAGAATTATCAATGTCAGTACCATAGGCAGATTATCCTTTCCTTAAATTGGTATGTGTGTGGGGGGAAAAGGGTTGAAAAACATAAGAATGGTGAAGAGAGACAAAAAATACGTTGGTTTTAAAATTGTTTTCACTCAAAGACCAACCTTGCACCTGGGAGATGTTAGAATATACTCATTATGAGACAATTCATATATTTGTGTTTACTTTGGGTTGTTTTCATCTGCTGAAAAAGAAATTCAATTTTCTCAGAGTAGATAACAGGATATTTTTAAAGACTTAAGAGGCTTTTCCACAGACTGTGGCCTCCTTATAAAAGGGAGAATGGAGGTAACAGGGTTTGGAGATTGTAAAACAACAGCTGGTGAAAAATTGCGTGTGTTTCAGGCCCTTTGATGCAGGGATCTGACCCCGCTGCTTTTGCCTCTGCTGAAATGAGCTTTGCAATGTAACCTCTTGGTTAGTGTTTTGGAATCCTCCAGCCACAGCCATAATGGAATAAATGTACTCTTTGCCCTTCAGCCATGGGCTGCTGTCATCTTGGTGGCACTTGCATATATTTGGTTCACACAGTATGAGAATATATTATACAGCACAGATGTTCAAAGGGTTTTGCCAACTGAGATATCTCAGCTTGTTGGGGTTTTTATTGTTATTGTTAATAGCAATTATCATCATTGCCATCATCATCATCACTATTTCTATGTTAGTGATATCAAACAAATTCAAATAAATCTTCTTTTCAGATGAGATAAATATTTAAGTAGTTCTGCTTTGCTGTCTATACGGAAAAGAGTCCAGTCCAAAGTGTATCTAAGGTTGTTCATGTGCCAATTTCAGTATTCATCCACTTTAAAGCACTGAAAAAGGTGTTTGGGCTCAGGTAGGAGTGAGAGAAGAGGTTGCTTTCATTCTGGAACATACATCACATTTATTTTCCTCTTCAGACACTTGGCACAATACCAAGTTTTTTTTTAGGTTGGGAGAGGTTTTTTGGTGGTTTTTTTTTGGTTGGGTTTCAGAAGTTTTTCGCATAATAAATGTTGGTTTATTTTTATAATAGCTGGAGGTGTTTGTTAGTTTGTAGCATGATCTTGGAAAGACTACATCTACCATCTTGAAAAATTGAAAATAAATCTCTGCTAAATTTATGAAGCTCTCCAAGGTGCTGGCATTGAATATTCAAGTAAATTTAGAAAGTCCTGAACTAAAAGAGCTTTAAATGTACCTAAGGATACAGTCCTCACTCCTAAATATTTCTCATGCTGCTCCCTTGAGATTCCAGGAAAATGAAAAAATCCAAACCCCAAAATTAAAAAACAAAGCACATAAACCTCATTATAACATACTTGTCCATGAAGTTGTGAGAGGCTGGAAAGATTGATGTCTTGGGGTATTTTGGAGTCTCTGTGGGGAGGGGAAGGGAAAGGTCTGGTCTTGCTCAGGTGAAGTGATGGTCAGCCCTGCACTCCCCTTCCCTAGAGGCTGTATCCCAGCCTGGCAGCTGCCAATCCCAAACAGGAGCCCTAGCCCAGCCCCAGAGTGGCCAAATGACCAGAATCCCACGGGAGGAAGGGCCCAGGGAGTCCAAGGGGTGTTTAAGGCTGAACATGAGGTGAGCATGTGTCTTGAACCTTCCTCCTCTTGGAATTTCTATCAGCTGAACACTGGTGGAACCCATGAATTGGTATCTACATGTGTTTTTTTCTATATCTTTGCTGTCTTTCTCTCTTTCCTCTAGTTCCCTCTTCTCAGAATTTTTGAGTTTGTTAAGAGTTTGCTTTTAGAGTTTGCTAAATTGAATAGGCTGAGTTAATGCATTGAGAAGCATTTTATGTTGATTGACTCTTGCAAAAAATCTTTTGCCAAAGTTCTCTGATTTTCTAAAGTTGCCAGTAAAGAATACTTTTTGTTATTTTGACATCCTGAGAATATCTTCTCAGTATTGGTCTGTGTCTCACAATACATGAACAACTGTAAGCTCTTTTTAAAGCCTTGTCAAGCAAGTTGTTTGGGGCCTTACAGAAGATAAAAGCAATTTTACTACTTGATGATGGTAAGATGACTAACAAGGATGTTGCAAAACAGAAAACCATAAAAGTTGCTAATAAGTGTACTTCTGGTGTATTTAATGTTGGTAATCAGAATTACGTTGTGCTGGGATCCTACCTAAGAATCAACATGTTTATTAATTGTGATTGACATAGATAAGAAAAATGGAATCCCATTTATTACAATTTATGACAATTTTCCACTGATCAGAGATTTCCAGGAATATGGAAAATATTTTTTAATACTGGTGACTCTAGGGCATTTCAAGAAATAGAGGCTTATACATTTTACTTTCTGGTTCTTCTTTAGTTGCCTTTTTGATGCTAAAGTTTTTTGCAATCTCTAGCACAAAAATCTGGAGTATTAATAGCCTAAAACTATTTTGGGTCTTATTCAGTCCTTATGGAGATAAAGTTCAGGCAAATTTTCTCCTCCACACCTACGTCTTAGTTTTATAATTAGCCAATAGAGTAATAAGGAATTTGACCAAAACACTGACTCAGTTAGGATCTTCATGCATGAAAACTCTTATATTAATAATTTAGTAAAATGTGAAAATAAAGGACTTGCAGCTGAAAAATCAATTACTAAACAGGAAGTAATAAAAGATTTACTGAGGCCTGAGTATAATGGGAGGAAAAGTGAAACATCTAAATCTTCAATGAAATAATGAGGTTTTCCATAATTTACAATCTATTGTTTCCACATATTAACACACACAGTTGTCTAGGTGACAGAGAATCATACTTTATCTCATTACAGCTGAAGATTGCCTTCATTGGACTTGAGAAAATATGGCCCCTGGCTCCCAAAACAAACTGGAAAACCTGAAGTTACACAATAGCTCAGAAGGTGATTGATGCCAACATGCCATTTCTGTGGTAACACTCCTTTTTTGTGTGCATCTGTAGAGTTCTCAGCAATTGCAATATAGTGTGGTGCCATGCAATAAAACAGAGTTTTCCCACTGAATTCAATGCAACACCAATTTTGACTACAATTACAGCTTTTCTTGTATCTAACACTGATCTGTTCCAGCATGTCTGGAGTTATATTTTGTGAGACATGATTTTATTCTGGATGCATTATACAATCAGGACACATTGAAGGATGACTTAAGAGCACCTGGCCCACTGAGGCCATGGCTGTGGAAAGTTCTATTGCTCTAATTGCCATTGTCCACAGTGGCAGAGTTACTCTCCTGAGAAACACCAGAGGCAGATACTCAAAATACTCGGGCAGCCGAGTAAGAGCTGTTATTGAGTATAGCTGTGGTAATCAGAGGCAGGTCATGACAGCCACTGCTATGACCAGCCCAGGATCTGTACACTTTAATACCATACCCGCATGAATGCAAAGATGCAGATATCTATCTATCTATCTATCTATCTATCTATCTATCTATCTATCTATCTATCTATCTATCTATCTGATGTAGATATGGAAACCTTGTGTGTCTTATCATTCAAACTACATTCTTTTGTCTTTCCAGACTACCAAGACACTCTGGCCAGAGTGGAGGGCTGCTGCCTCCCCAGATGTTAAAGACAGCCAGTGCTGTTGGTAATCTGCATCCCTGGATCCTTTTGGCTCTGTCCTAATACCCTTCCCTGGGGTTTCTAGGCCTTCCTCTAAAATGTCTCTGAAACCACCTCCTCCTTCTCTCCTCTCTGCCACTCTAAGGTGGCTGAGGTACACTACCATCACACCACCTGCAGCCATGCTAAGCTGTGTGCTACGTAACCACACATGTGGGGTGTACACAGCTCAGGTCACAGTGTCAGAATAAGGTCAGCCATCCCAAACATTTGGTAAATGAGAATACATCTTGATAATGCTGTCTGTGATACACTTGTCATGTGCAAATCAGGCACTTGAACCTAAAGAACCTTCACTGAAGTAACATCCGAAACTGAACAAGCCAATGAAAAGTTTGTCTCCCCATTTAAAAGACTACATATACTAGACAGCCACAGACACAATACAGAACACATGAAATCCACAAATTACTTACCCATGTTGTTGTTGTATCTACTGTACTTAAAGGCTATTTTCTGGACTTATTTCTGCTAAATGTCTTTAGGAACTAGTAAAAACCCAGACAGACTGAAAAAAATGAAATGGGATTTTAGTCCAAGGATGGAACTGAATGCTCCATGTACAGTTTGAGTCCTTAAACCTCAGCAGGTGGCCAGTATTTTGAGCTGAATTCTATCTTTTTTTCTTTTAAAAATTGTATATTGAATTGGAATGACTGAACTGTGGTAAAGATTCTATGGTTACTCCTTTCAATGTCAATCATTAATTTTCTAAGTTTTAGCGTTTAATTTCTTAATTGAATACTACATAAAGGAAAATTTTATTCTGTATATGTTATATATTGACCTGTCTTCATTGAATGAACTATGTATGTGATTTCTATAATGTTGATTGTTCATTTTTCCTTTGTTTCAGGAACTCAAAATAATTTTCTGTACTTCTCTTCATTGTTTCCAGATATTTTAGTGCATGTTTTTGCTATTCCATGTAGGCTTTGTGCAGGGAAGTAAGAATGCTGATTTATCTGCAAGAGACACATGGAGGGAGAAGTCTCATCAGGCACTCAGGGAAGGAAGCACACTTTTCACAAAGGAACTGTTAATTTCTTTCCCATTTCGGCACCCATGTACTCAGGGACACTGGAGCAGCTGCAGTGAGGATGATGGATGTTCCAAACTGGTTGCCGTTGAACTCCTGCAATTTTAAAAGGTCACAGAGTGAAGAAAATGAAAAACCTCTGTTTTGGCAGAGACAAAGTTACCTTGGCATGGCAATCAAATAAAAAAATAACTTTGTGCTCATATCTCGCACAAAATTCTAAAACCATTTCTAAAACAGTTTTTCATCATCTTTATAAATCTCTTTTCTCTTTAACTCTTGAAGTGATTGATTTTTTATAATTGTGCATTTATTAATCTTGATTTCAAAATTTGAACTCAATGAGTTTATATATATATATATTTGTATATATATATCTTATTTATACATATTATGCATCCCTCAACTATCCAGGTAGCACAAGTATTCTCACATGGTCAAAAAGATGCATTCTGTTTTTACCATTCTTTTTTCTGCATCAGTTCTGTACCTATGATCATAGGGAACATAATTCAATTAAGATTTTGCTTTTTCTTCAGCTGCGGTTACCAGTAAATTCTTGTTTCTTTTCAGCACTCATCTTTATTTTCTCCTAATTGTCATTCATATTTCTGTGCACGTGTTTAAAGAAAATAATACTTTCAGGTAGGAAGATTTTCTTCTCATTATCTTTTATTTTGACTGTGCAGTCACAGAACCCTGAAGGTAATTATTTCCCTAACTTATGTTTAGGTCTGATTTGCTGATTAAATATTATCAGAATACAGACCCCTGATGAATAAGATTCAGGTACACAAATACCCTTCAATTTTCAACAGTGAAACAGAAATATCCTCGTTGTGCAAATTGTCTGGTTCTTGTGGGATTCTAAGAACTTTCCAGTTAGAATAGAAGTTATCTAGTAAGTGGTGACACAGAGTTAGAGACCTAAAGTTACAAAGAATTAACTTTTCTCTTAGAGCCCATTTACATCATTGTTATTTTTTACCCCTTAATGAATTGAAGCTGTTTCAAGGCTCTTTGTTCTCCACATTCAGACTTGCAGAACTCCTAAAGAATCCTAGACCCCCCACCTTTAATATAGGTAACATTACTTAGCACATCCTTTGTTCTTTCCCTTACGCACCATACAGCTTTTCTGTTCTTGATCATTATAGGTTTGGTTTTTTCTAAGATCCTTAGAGTTAACTTTTATTTAATAGAGTGATGAGAACTTTACGAAGTATTAAAAGATGATTCACTATTATCCATCTCGTGGGTTTAATTCTTATAATTACTGGAAATCTTACAGATACATGACAGGATTGAATTTTCTATGGATGAAAAAACAAATATTTTTGTTGTCATTATGCAGCCAACTAATACATCTTGATTTTTGAATTAAATGTAAATATCCAGAATTTGTAATGGGTCTTGTATCAGTTCAACTCATAGGAAGAGTGCGTTATGGAAAAATATTGCAATGTTCCAAAGTAGGATATGGTGACCTACCAACCTCAGTACTCTCAGATTGTAAGACATGGTATGGGCATGGCAATAAGTGAAGAGAATAGATACCAAAAAACCTGAAACTAGCTGTGCTTATCACAAGAACTCTTTGTGAGATGCTAAATGAGGCACAAATGCTAACGGCATTGTCTCCCATACTCTATGTTTGCCAGCTTGGTTGCACTAAACCAAAGAGAGTATAGGGAACAAACATTCCTCAGTGACCACTGCCATTCAGAACTAAGCATTCATAAGGTGCAAAAAACTGGGAAGGAATTCCTTGAAGGTTTGTGATTGAATTTCATCAAAAAGGGGACAAGACCTCTTCCCACTGTTTGAGACAAAAATAGGATGAGTGCTTCTCTTACTTATTTTCACCAAACATCTGTTGTGGGTAACTGTCAGAGAGTCTTGGGTTAGATGAGAACTTCATGTGACCTCATGTAGCTGCTGTGCACATGCCCTGTGTAAATCAGGGAGGCTGACCTCATGGCCCAGCAAGATACTTCATCAGTTCATTTCCTTCAGGTCCACTGAGCAGACTTAGAAAATACTCAGTTTCCATGGCACTTCATTTCACCAGTACCCAAATTAATCATTATGATCCAGTGGAAAATACTCAGCTCATAGAAGTTCTTCTCTTCACATGTCAGTATCCAAAGTTACGAGAAATTTTTTATTTCGTTTAAATGCTTTCAGATATACAAAAGAATGGTTTAGTACATGATAAATTATCATGTTTAGGTAAACTGTGATCATCAAATCACCATCAAATGCTTCTGATTTAGCTTTTTCCCTACTGCTTATATAATCCTAAGATTTCTGCAATAAATGCTCAAGAGATTTTACAGGAAGCTGTATTTGCTTGCTGCTCCCAGTCTTGTGCATTCCTTTTGGGACTAAGAGGAAATAGGATAATCTCAGAAACAGTTCAATGTCGATGAGGAATTTACCTCTGATTTTTTGAGACTCAGAGATGAGTAGATTTTATTACCAAGTATTTTGTATTTGTTGAAAGGTTTTGCTAGTACCTCATTTTACCAGTACAAAATTAGGTATGCTTAGACTTCAGAAATTAATTTAATATGAAACTTTTCAAAAGAAACAATGTCTTCCTATTTCCAACCTTTTCTTGCAACTAGATCTCTACAAACCTGTATTGACTTTCTGAAATAGAGTTTGTACCTGAAAGAGCCCAATTTTCCCAAGGTCAGATTGCTCTGTGAACTCAGATATGATTTATGCATGGTAACATAGATCAAAAGTGTGTCTGAAGAAGGACATAATTACAGGAGACAAAATATGAAAAAATAATGAGGTCGTTTCCTATTCAGGTATCTATATACAGGTCTTAATCATTTCAGGGAAAGGAAGATCAAAAAAATGAGTGTCACAGAGTATTTCAGATCCAATTTTGTGTCTTGTCCTCTTGATTCTGAAACAAGGTTTCAAGAATAAATAATTTAATTAATTAATTTTGGACTACACTGACCTTTTCTGACTGAGAAATAATAAGATATAAATTAAGCCATATATACACAGTTAAATATAAGCGTATAGTTAAATTTCAGATGTAAATATAGGCTGAAGAGGATATAGCATCTGGATGAGCACAATCTTGAATACAGTAATAGTTGGTGAAATGTATGAAAATCTCAATCCTGTGTAACTCAATCCTGTGTATATAAGACTAAATAAGTTGTACTGGTACACACCATACTTGGCAATCACCAGCATTCGAGTACACGCATCTCACCTTTATTCTTCAGCCTTATTTTTCACCTTCCACTTCCTGTAATTCCTTCCATCTCTGCCCTCACTTCTCCCTCTTTCCTTCCCCCTAGTATTTTGCCCAGGACCCCTTCTTCCTTTTGGGAATCTCTCTTCCAAGACCTTACACCCCCAGTTTACACAGTCTAGACAGTCCAGGTAAGGAAGTATGACACATGACTGACCATCTCTCTTAAATACTTTTATTTTTCAATCCACAGGTTGAGAACACGACACTTTTGTTTAGTCCAGGTGTTATAAAATTCCAGAGCCAACCCATCCCAGCTGCAGCTGCAGTCTTCCCAAACACACAGAACCAATTTTCTTCTGCCTGGTGGTATTCACAAACTGAGCCACAGGTTTACCTACTTTCCTGCTGAACTTGAGCAGCTAGAGCTATCCAAATTAGAAGAGCTGGCAGGGACAATAATATTTTATGCTGCAAACATCTACTATTCTATCGTAACTGAATATATGGCACATCTAAGATTTTGACAGTTAGAGAATAAATTAATCACATTAGATAGTATAAAATATATAGTCACAGAACATTAAACTCAAAAAGATGGCTCATTTCCTTACTTCACCCTCATGGAAAGCAGAACTAAACCATATATTCTCATGAACTTTATCCAGACATGTTTTCATATCGTATGTCTACAATTATGAGATTTCCCTTACTCTTTCTGAAAGATTTTCATAATCTAGTATCTTGGAATAGAACTCTGGCACTGACGAATTTTTTTTTGCATAAATGCAGTTAGAGCTATTGATAGTTGATGTCACACAGTAATCCACTTGTTCAAGCTTGGTTGGTTTTGGCTGGTAAAATTTATGATATTGAAAACATAAAGGTCTTTTTTAGGCAGATGCTCATTTCGCAGTCAGGCACAGCACAGATGATTAGAATTGTCCTTTACGGGCTAAAGACTACAGCAATCTGTGAAAAAAATGTAGCAGTGATCTAGTACACTGAAGAGAGAAGAAACAATAGTGAATATTTTGTGCATAAATCACTCTTCAATGGACTGAAATCAAACAAAAAATCTGACACAATAATTCTATCCCATCTGGTTAGTATTTGTAACTTTAAATATTAAAAATCTCATAAAATATTAATCAATATAAACTAATCACTGCAAATATTTTCAAGTAAACCTTTCTTCTCAAGACCTTGAAATTCATGGAATTTTTCATTTTATCTCTTAGGTTTCAATTTAACATTTTAACATCTAGAAATTAGTTATCCAGAAGGAGGCTCAGCACGCAAGCTAAATACTGCGCACTAAAAAGGTAACTGTCTACACACCGGGGAAAAAAAAAAAGTGGTTGCAGAGGAATTGGTCTAAACTTTTTACCCAAACGTCAGCCTTTGGAAATTCAAAGAAGCCTCTACTTCCAGGACTCTATATGTAGTAAAAGAGGAAATTACTTTTTTCACAATACATATATATATAGTTAAAGAAAGGAGAACTTACTTCCAGGCAGCCTTTCCCTTCTAGATATGTGAACCTATATTTTATACTTTTCCGAAGAATTTCTTAGTGATTAGACTATGAAAACTAGCCTGAACCAAGACTGGGATCCTGTCCAACCAATGAAAAATGTACAACTATAAAAATAAAGAAAAAAAAACCACAAGGGAGACTGGTTCTATCCTTCTCTAAAACACAGAGCTGTTAAAGTGAGGGCGTCATGCTGTTAGTGCATGGTACTCTGCAGTGGTACAGAACAGGAAAAGCTTTAAACTGGAAGAGGGTGGGTTTAAATAAGTTGTTAGGAAGAATTCTTCCCTGTGAGGGTGCTGAGGCACTGGCACAGGCTGCCCAGAGAAGCTGTGGCTGTCCCATCCCTGGAAGTGTTCAAGGCCAGGATGGA